>JACEGR010007038.1:0-53788 GCA_014170235.1 Listronotus bonariensis
ACTACTATATATATATCAATATCTTTATAAAACAAATAATTATTCCTATGGAAAATTTTATGCTCTACAAAAAGGTCTCTTTACATTTTTCGATACATTTATTCCTTTAAAAGTTATTCAATGTTGCAATAAATTTTCACTTGTAATACCACTAGTACTAAATTTATTTCCAGAAATTTTTTAAGGTCATGAATATTTTGAAAATTATCCGAGCCGCAGGCGAGAATTTTCTTCAAATTTTCGTGGCCGAGAAAAAATTTCCCGGAATAATGTAAGCACGTGTGGTATTCGGTAAGAAAATTTCACACCAAGATGGTGTTAAATAATATTCTTTTAAATTAATATTTGTAATTTTGACACGAGCTTTAAAATTTTACTATAAAATAAATATTTTTCATTTTGCCAATTGTAGTTGCAAATATATGTAATTTTAAAGCTTACCATTGTTTATTCTTTTATATTATATTACTACAGTTGGTAAAAATAGTTTATTTTAATTTTTTTAGACCCATACCTTGCTTTCGTTTGCTCTTCACTTATGTCTAGTACTTCAGTCTTATGATATTATTTTACTAACTGTAGTTGTATAAAATTGTCATTTAGGGTCTTAAAACCTTACATTATTTTATATTATGTTATGTCTAAAATACTACAACTGGTACAAAATATCATTTTCTTTAATTATGTATGTGAATGACAGACATGACGTTAAAACAAATTCAATGATTATGTCAAAAAATGTCCACTATAATTCGCTCCAGGGTACCCCAGGCAGGAGAAAAAAATTCCGATAAATACTGTGTTGTCATGGTAATGCAACCAAAACTACACATTTGATTGGTCAAAAAACAGTGGTGTGGAATTTTCTTCAAGAATATGAATCAGTCAAAGGTTTAAGATTGACTGATTCCGAGATTTTGTATAAAATACAACAATTGTTGATAAATCATTAATTTGAATGATGTACCTCTTAATGTTAATATTAAATATTTGTTTTTTTTTTGGCCTAGTCTAATTTACATCTGTTTCTTTTCAACTAGGGTTTGGTCGATTATGAAGGTGGCGATTCAGACGAGGAAGAAGAAGCAGACACAGGTGGAGGGGGAGAAAACGCGAACAAAAGACCGCGTCTTTCGTAGTGCTCCTGTTCGGTTCCTTAATGGAACAACAATACTTTATGTCAGCCAGGGAGGTGAGTAAGGCGAAGCGGATTACCGGAAGGTGTCTTAATTCCTTAGATGTGTATTTGTACAGTTTATCTAGTAATATCTTTCACATAATCAAATCATAATCATCAAATGTAATAAAGATTGTAAGTACCCATAAATGGTCTATTTATTTTAATTTAAAAAATTTAATAAAAAATTCTTTTGTTTACAATAATTTCCGGGCCAGTGACTGACGCAATTTGGTATAAAAATCTTTCAGAACTGCTGCTATTATCATATAGTCTAAGAGCCCGTGTGCGAGAGACCTTTATTATTTTGTATAAGCTGAAAGTTTGTCAGTACATGCTCCCAACATAGGTAGAAGCAATGGTAGACTATTAAGTTTGACTCATAGTGGCTTTGGCAGGTACCAGGTACCAAAGGTTAATAAATTTAAACTTAACTTTCGTTTTTTTGTAAAAGCTGAATTTTATAATATGTTATTTAGGTACCTATTAGAAGATTATAATAAGATATAACCTACCAGAAAGTTATCGACCAATCTCACTGCTCCCCAAATAGTAGATTTTTTGAAGCTAACGGTATGTTTTTCAATGTCAGTTTGGTTTTCTTAAGAATAAAATACTGTTTTGGGAATTTTAAATCTTATATCATTTATTATTGAGTCTTTTCATAAGCTCCAATTTAGCTCTGTCCTTTTCTGCGACTTGAGCAAGGCTTTTGACTTGGTCAACCATGGAATCCTCTTGCAGAAACTGGAAAAGTATAAGTTTAGTTCAGAGAGCGTCGAACTCATAAAATACTATTTGAAGGATAGGGTGCAAGTTGTAAGGGTTGACGGGGTGTCATCGGCCACAAGGATCAATACTGGGTCCAATTTTATTTTTAATTAACATAAATGATCTTCCAAACATTAAACAACAGGCTAAGTATACACTCTTTGCTGATGACACTACGGTAGCCTTTGCAGCTGATAATATTGAAGGGGTGTTGGAGGGTTCGTGGAGGCGCGGAACAGAACTGAGCAACGGTTTGCTACAAATAAGTTGGTTTTAAACGACAATAAGACAAACCAAGTAATTTTCGCAATGAGAGATGTGGGTGATCTGAATGAGGGTGTTAGCGAGATTAGATTTTGGGAGTTTCCTTAGACCCAAAACTTAAATGGTGCTCACACATTAACAACGTGTGTAGAAAACTAAATAAAAGCCTTTTTATTCTGAGAAACCTTTCAAGGTACGTCTCACCAGAGACCTGACATACTGCTTATCACTCCCTTTTTCACTCGCATCTTTTATATTCTATCCTTGCCTGGGGTCATGCGGCTGACACACACCGGGTGTTTGGCTTACAACGAAAGGCTCTGAGGGTTCTTGCTGGTCTGGGTTTTAGGGACGACCGACTGCCGTCAGGCTTATAAAAGGCTTAGAAACCTTACTGTGCTATCACGGTACATTTTTTGAATAATTCGTTTTTTGAGGTAAAATATCAACCTCTACACAAGTCATGAGGAGATGCATGGTTATGACACCAGGCATAAACAAAACATGATACCAGCATATTGGCGTCTGAGAAGGTGTCAAACTGGACCGGGATATTGGGCAATACATTTTTTTAATGTATTACCAGAAAGTATTAGAATCTTACCGGAAAAAAAAATTGTTACCACAATTAGGCAAATATTGACTAAAAACTGTTTTTATTCAATACAGGTATAATTTTAACTTTAATTAGGAATTATTTTCGTGTTTTCATATTTTAAACTTTTTGTATTGTGTAAGTATTCTTTTGAATTAGCATAAGTATTTTAATATGTGTAGGATAAGGTTTCATAACTATTTTTTTTCTTAACATTGCTGACGTGTGGAAATACATTTGTATATTGACATCAATAAATAGTTTTGAATATTTCCTCAGTCGCCAGACAGTTTTCAGTTCCAACCCCTTGGCAGACAAACATTTTGGGGTGGCCCAATGGCCGACGAAGTTCAATATTTCTGTTATTTAGCAAGATATGACAAAAAGTCTTAAATAATAGTTGTAGGGTTTCTAAATAGGCATGTAATAAAAATAATTTTATGTATACAGAGTGTTCCAAAAAGTTATTGCGGTAAAGTTAGTATTTTTAAAAGTTGTTTTTTGGGACACTCTGTATACATCAAAATATTTTAGGACATGCCTCTTTGGAAACTCTACAACTTTTATATAAGATTTTTGGTATATCGATGGGTTTTTGACAAAACATCTTAAGCGACTTTGGGCAAATTTTACAGGAAACGATTTATCTTTCTATTGCGTTATTTTTACAACAAAAACCGAGAACTGAAATAAAGCCTTGCACTAATGTGTATACATAAAATCACCAACTTTGTTTTAAAATAACGCAATGAGAAGAAAAATCGTTTCCTGTAAAATTTGTTTTAGGTTTTGTCAAAAACCCATCGTTATCTTGATAAATAACAGAAATATTGGACTTTCTCAGACCATTGGGCCACCCTTAAATATTTGTCTGCCAAGGGTTTGGAACTGTCAAGAATATCTGGCGACTGAGGCAATATTTTCTAACAGGTACCCAAGTAACATAATATAAAATTCATTGACCTTTAGTACCTGGTACCTCCCAAAGCCACTATGAGTCAAACTTCATAGTCTACCATTGCTTCTACCTTTGTTGGGAGCATGTACTGACAAACTTTTATCTTTTACAAAATATCGAAGGTCTGCCGCTCACGGGCTCTTACTCTAACACAGTAAATCCTCCCAAATATCTAAGGTGTAGATATAACTCAGAATTCTATTCTCAGAAAAAAACAAATTACCTTAGCTAGGCTGGCTAATGGATACATACATGTCTTTAATGGTTTTTATTTACAGTGGCAAACAAAAGTATGGAAACGTTTTATTTTTTACTATTTCTAACGAGTAACTAATTTATGGCCAACACTGTATTCTGTGTATGTTTGTTAAACCTCAAGAATTTTACTGATAAAATATAAACAGTCGGTCTATATAGGGTCGCGACATTCGGCCATATTGCTTTGACGTGTTATGACGTCACATCTCCCATTTTTCGGCCATGTTGTTCAGTGCCGGAGATATACAGTTTATTGTATTAGTAGAACAACCGTTTACACAACAGTTTTTAATTATTATTAAGTTGTAAATTATTTTACTTTAAATAAAAAACATTTGGAATTACATATTTCAACAAATATCACTTCCAAAACAATGCAAAATGAAATGCGCAAATTCTAGGCGCCACTGGATTGATCATCAGCTTTGATTTTACCCAGTCTTGCCAACTTTTCTCCGTGGAGTGCCCTTCCTTGCGTCCCCGACCTCGAACCGCCTAAAAGTTGAGGATATGTCGCAACCTTATAAATATAAACTAACCTTGGTTTTTGCAGATTTTATTGATGTTTTGGCATTTTGTTGTTTACAAAGTATGGAAACATCACTCAACTTTAAACAAAAAATATGATTCAATTAATAATTCAATGCTTTTTTTAATATTTAGTTGGCCACCCCTTAGCTTTAATGACTGCTTGGCATCTTCGCCCATTAAGTCTATTAGCTTTGCACAATAGCTGACTGAAACTTTATTTTACTCTTCTTACAGAACTACCCATAAATCTTCTCGGTTTCTAATATTCCTTTTCCTAATTTGGTTTTCGAAGTGCCTCCAAAGATTCTCGATTGGATTCAAGTCGGGCGACTGAGAAGGCCAATCCAAAACCCGAATTTTTCTTTCTCCCAGATATTTAAGGTGTAAATATAACTCAGAATTCTATTCTCAGAAACAAACAAATTACCTTAGCTAGGCTGGCTAATAGATACATACATGTCTTCAATGGTTTTTATTTACAGTGGCAAACAAAAGTATGGAAACATTTTATTTTTACTATTTCTAACGAGTAACTAATTTATGGCCAACACTGTATTCTGTGAATGTTTGTTAAACCTCAAGAATTTTACTGATAAAATATAAACAATTTTTATCTCGTTTTTGCCGATATTATTGATGTTTTGGTATTTTGTTGTTTACAAAAGTATGGAAACATTTTATATATTTTGATTAAAAATTATTGTAGTTATTGCTCTGTCTTAGTAACTTAGTGTGATAGTAGTATTTCTAAATAAAATGCCAAAGTGCTAGTATTATGACTATAACTTTAAACAGAAAATAGTTGCACTGTATCAAAAGGGTGTGAAGCAAATTGATATTTCGAGGCGGCTTGACATTAGAAGGGTACTGTGAGTAAGATTATTAAGCTTTATTTACAAAGGGGGACTGTAGACCCCGCATTTAAAAGTGGAAGGCCACGAAAAACTTCCTTAAAAATCAACCAAATAATTGTAAGAAAAGCCAGAAGTGACCCAAAAAAATTGCCGTCGATATTAATAAGGAACTTAAGGAGGAATACCCAGATGTAAACGTTTCTGACATGACTGTTAGACGGCGTCTAATAATGGAGAATCTTCATGGTAGACACGCTGTTAAAAAGCTCTTGTTAACAAGGCGCCACAGAGTGGCAAGATTAAAGTTTGCTAGAGATCACTAAGACTGGACACAAAATCAATGGGCATCAGAGTAACTGCCATACGAAAAGGAACTGCCTTTGTCATGGATTTTCCAACAAGATAATGATCCTAGGCATACATCCCGACTAGTTAAGAATTGGCCTTCTTAGTCGCCCGACTTGAATCCAATCGAGAATCTTTGGAGGCACTTAGAAATCCAAATTAGAAAAAGGAATATTAGAAAGATTTATGGGTAGTTCTGTAGGAAGAGTGAAATAAAATTTCAGTCTGCTATTGTGCAAAGCTAATAAACTTAATGGGGAGAAGATGCCAAGCAGTCATTAAAGCTAAGGGGTGGCCAACTAAAAATTAAAAAAGCATTGAATTATTGATTGAATCATATTTTTTGTTTATAGTTTAGTAATGTTTCCATACTTTTGTTTACCGTTTTTGAATGAAAATTTATTTCTAAAATGTTTTTAAGTGTATACTTATGTTTTTAATGTATGATATTAATATATACAATATTAAATATTTATTGAATGTTTGTTCGCCACTGTAGGTATTTCCACAAGAAAAGTGGACAGCTCTTTTTAGTTTCTCGACGCATAATATAATGATTTCTTGTGAATAAGGGTGTCAAAGTAAGTGAAAATTTGTAAACACAAAATGAAAAATCCACCTTACAGAAGTTTCAGGTGTTAGGTTGTGATAAATTTAATGAAGATGTACAGGGTGGTTTTTTTGGTTGGGATTATAGGGTATGGGTTAAACGGTAAGAGATACAAAAAACTAATATACTTGACCCGTTCTCTTTTTAGTGTTCAGTTTAATGACGCAATCAGATCCACGCTAACTTGATTGGTTTGAAATATACAGGGTGATTCTCAAAATTCGTTGATTTCTATTATGTCTTATTACTCAAACAATTTTGAAGATAGATAAAAAAACTTCAATTCTGCTCATTGACACCGGTGGGGAAAGTAATTATAAAAAAATAAAATATTAA
Source organism: Listronotus bonariensis (assembly GCA_014170235.1). Lineage (NCBI taxonomy): Eukaryota > Metazoa > Arthropoda > Insecta > Coleoptera > Curculionidae > Listronotus > Listronotus bonariensis. The sequence goes on from JACEGR010007038.1 coordinate 6,700, forward strand.
GAAGTGAGGCTATTTGGCATGATATTAAAAGCATATTTAAATTTTATTGGATGGTCTTTTTGTTGGGTACACGTCTGGAAAGAATGGGACCGCTTCGGTCCTGGTCCCGGGGTATACGAGCTGACCCTGTTCAGCCCTATTGACCCCTATGAACTGGCCGGTCGCCTGAAACAAAATAAAGAAAAACCCCCAAAAACCCAAAAAATTCTAATTAAAAATCGACGTTTCGGTGGCAAGTCAGCCACCGTTGTCAAGTTAAAAAATTACCTAATATTTAAATTAAAAATGATTTAAAATTTTTGCTTTTTTAGTATTGGAAACTAGAAAATAGTTTGACATTTGTGTCATGAGTGACATAAGTAACTGGTGTATTTATTATTTGTAAGACAAAAAAGGTGATGAGTTAGTTGATTTTTAGTATTCCTGAAGATACTTCAGTGTCGAGCAAAGGCAACCAAGTGTTATTTAAATTAACTGAAATTGATGCTACACAATTATCTTTATTTAATAATATATACGCACTTTCTTTGAGTTTGCGTTTTTTAGAACAAGTTTCCTTTACTAAAATACTCGAAGCATCCCAGTCTATTCTATGATTGTTTTCAAATGCGTGTTATTGTTATTGCGGGACCAGGACCGAAAGACCATTTAATAAATGAAACGCCTAACCAATATAGAGCATATCTTCAATATTTAAATTTATTTCCAAGTCAATGAACAAACGGTTTATATACTTTGTTTCAGAGGTGGTGAATGTTTCTTCACATCACCTGACGTCTTATCCAGATTAGGGCAGGTCGTGTATTGTAACCTAATAAACCAAAAGAAAAATTTAGACTTTAGAATATTTAATCAATTATTTTATTTAATTTATAAAACTTTAAACTTTTGGGAATTAAAATATTAACTAACATTAAATACCGCACTTTACACTACTTTACCATCTTTAAAATAGGAACTTGTTTGGCTTCTGTATATCGTTGCAGCATATTTAATAATAACGACCTATATTAAAAATACTAAAACTTCACAAAATCGTATATTAAAATCACACAACAGCACTTAACATTCAAAATTGTTTGGATAACTTACACTGCACAAATAATTTTCGTTTACACAGGTGCAGGTTAAGCACAGGTTCACAGTACAGCAAAATAGGTCTGGATAGTCGGTTAGTTCGAAACAAAGGTACTAAACACTTATAATTTTTCAATTTACTCAACTTTTGCATAAAAATTAAGAAAATATTTGAGATGTCTAAGATATCGAAATATGATTACGACAGTTGTCGACATTTGATCGATTACTAACGATTTTTCTCAGACTTACGTCAGTGACGTAATTTTTGTATCTCTTGGTTTGGACGGTATAAAGAGAGAACAACAAGGTATGACAAAACATTCAACACCTCTGAAACTAACAATAATCAGTATCCTGAATAGAGTGACCAAGTCGAATAAATTACATTTTTTGTATAATCTTTACATTTGAAACTGGAAAATTAAAAAATTTAAACTCCGCATGTACTCCTTAGTGTGTAAACTTGTTTTATTCAACCACACTGTATATTCAAGATGTGACCTCGTCTCTCTGTACCATAAGTATTTTTTTAAATCGTAAATTTCAAAACTGGTTATATTTTCTCTTCCTTTTTTAGGTTAACCAAAAAATCGGAGCAATAGAAAACGAAAGAAAGTTATTTGGTGTTTATAGTTACGAATCAAAGGACAGTATACGATGATGTTAAGCATCGTAGCAAAAAAAATCTAGAGAACATTGTGAATTTTATGTAGGCTAAGACATAATATCTAGAGGTAGATAAAAATAGTGTCTAATATAATTTCAGAAAATGTGTGAGTAGTGTTATCGATGGAGTGCTTAGAAATTGTATAAATCGCATTGCTTCATCCTGTATACTGGTTTGGTACAAGTTTTTTTTTTTTGTTTGTAATAATAATTTTTTTACCAAATGTGTACAAAATTTTTGGTTTTAGCTCTGCTTCGCCTATTTTTTACTGAGAAAAATCAATCTGAAAAATGTGTGAGACTAATATTTTGAAATATTTACAAAAGAAAGTTAAAACATGTGAATCATCTACAGCGTGTCCCAGAATAGGTGTTACAAGAGGACAACTGGACCAAAAATGTTTTAATTTTAAAGCAAAATTTTGGGAATACTGGTCGCTTGGACCAAATCTAATAAAAACAAAATTTTACTTCAATTGGTATTATACAGGGCGAGTTATAACTAAGAATATGAAAAATGCCCAAGAACTAACTACTGTAATTTTTAAAATTAGAACAAAATTTTGTAATTTAATGTTGAGAATTGAATTTTATGTCAAAATTTAAAGTTAAAGCATGAGAGTAAAAAAATGCAATTGTCCATTTTTTTACGTTACGCATTACAGCTTAAATAATGGGCAAGAGGGAGCAAAATTTAAAATAAAATTTAATAATTTTAAATATTTTTTAAAAATTCGATGTCTTACTTAAGCCCAGTATTTTAAAACCTGTTGATGCATAATGTAAAAAATTGATAGAAATATTTTTTTTTTTTACTTTAATTCTTTAAATTTAAATTTTGACATAAAATTTAATTCTCTACAACATTTACTTATAAAATTTTGACTTATTTGCAAAAACAAAGATACTTTACTCTTGGTAATTTTTCATATTTTTAGATATAACTTGCCCTGTATATTACCAAAGTAAAATTTTGTATATATTAGTTTTGGACCATGCGACCAGTTTATGCAAAAGGAAGATTAAAAATTCCAAAATTTTTGGTCCATTTGTCCTCTTGTAACACCTACCCTGGGACACACTGTTTAATAAAATAAGGATTATAAAACCTCTATTCTTGCATTTGAAGAGTGAAAATTTGCTTTGAAAGTATTTTTGTGTTACAACAACTTAAGGTGCAAATCCATCAAGTTTTCAAGTCATAATCAGAGAGGGATTCACTTTGCTATCTGAAACTTTTTGACCTTGCAGAGTTCAAAAATACTATTTTTTTAAGGAAAAAAATAGGTTTTGACAAAAACCGGCTATACTTACCTGGTGTTTTAAGTACCATTTTTTGATAGTTATCAATTAATTACACAAAATCGACCAAATTTTAATACCCCAAAATCTAGTGTGGTAAGTAAGAAGAAGTTTACTCAAGAATCTTATAAAAAATCGCTAGTCCCACATTACATTGGCAATAACAATTTTTTTCCCGTTTAATTAATAAATATTAAATATAAATTTTGGCATAGTGTTTTCGTAAAATCCATGTTTTTTTTTGTGTTAAATAAAGTTAAAAGTCATAAAACTAAGCAACATTTATACAAAGACACAGCTATTTCCTCTTTAGCACTCCTAATTATGTAACCTGAAGAAGGTTATTGACAATTATCAATTAAAACGTTGGTATTTAAAATATTTTATAGATGAGTCCAAGATATGTCAATTATTTAAAACATTACATTGTATTTACTTACATTTTTATAATTTATTTATAAAAGAAACTACATAGTATCAAAAAATAAGCAAAGGTGTATAACCAAAAGTTTTGTAATTACAATTTCAAGTACATTCTTATTGTCCGAACGGTAAATAGCTGCCAAACAATTATTGTTATAATATGTTTTTGGTCTCATGTGATTTACTAGTATGAAACGTTTTCATGAAAACGAAAGGTAATTTTTGGCTCCTTTTTTCATAATTTATTGTGTTCGTCAAGTTATATACTAGCTGCTCAAAATTCGTGTCCGTGAATGGCATTCTTAAAAAAGTAACGAGATTTTTTCATTATTTCTATAAACACCTCTATTTTAATATTGAACATACAGGGTATTTCTTTGGATAGGTACCATATCTCAAAAAGTAAAGGTCCTAGAATATCAGGAATAAAATGATCCATAAGAAACCGTTGGAAATTATTTTTAAATTCCGAACTATACAGCCAGGCGTAGCAGTTGTAGTCGTAAAAATTACATTTTTCTTGGAAATTGCTGAATATAAGTTACAAAAAATGTATTAACATGGTATTGCTTTTAGAATTTTACATCTTTTGATTTATCACTTTTCGTTATAGGGCGTAAAACTAGGGCTGTAGGGAAGGGTAAAGTTTTACTGGTTAAAATGCCCATAATTTTGATATACCTTATAATATTTTAACTACTCTAACTAAATTTCGTTTTAAAAAGGAACGTTTGCTGATTAAGAAAAAGTCAATATAATAGTTATTTTCCCGTTATTTTTTTATTTTAGATTTCCTTTGAAAAATTTTTTCTCAATGTGCTCAATAGCCATTATTTTCTGAGATATGCACCCTTATCTTTAATGAATATGAATACCCTGTGCCAAGGTTGATAAAAAAATGTAGAAAAACTCAAAAACTTTTTTGTACTACGTTACTTTTCCTGTATAGTTTAATTTGATTTAAATAAAATTAAAAATGGTTATTTAATGTGTTTAGTAAGAAACTTTGTGTTTTTTGGCAGAATTAATTATTGGCTTGTTGCGTTTAGCATTTTTTTTTCTAATAATTTAACCAATATTGCAGTTAATAAAAAAAAACACAACAAAAGTTAAAAAAAAGCGCAGAGAGCTGATAAAGGCTACAAACTATCTACACTTGGCGAATAATATTACAAAAATAAAATTATTAGTATTCCAATTTTTTAAATTAGGTACTTTTTTAAGAATCCACCAAAAAGACACACATTTTAGCAGCTGTATAAGTTAAAATATATTTTTTGGCATATTCCTAAAAAAAGAAATTTAAATAAATGGGGTTTTGTCTATAAGTGTTTTTAGTAATTTCAAGTATAGTTAATATTGTTTTAGAATCGTCCTTCTGTACTTAAAATTTATATACCGCCTTTCATGCAGCTCACTTCCGTGGCAATGAGTAGGGAAGTGGAAGGCGGGAGTTTTTAGACACATCGCCCACGCTCCCCTTTAGGGGCGGCATTTTAAAGAAAGTCAAAGGACTGGTCGTAACAGCTGCAGTGAGTAGGAAAGTGGGCAGCGGTAGTGGCTGCATGTAGATGCGGCATGGAATTCCGAGAAAATGACGCCACATAGCTTGCTTAATGTGATCTGAAATAAAAAAATATAATTGTAATTTGACAAGGTTGGCAATACATATTGTGTGATATTATCATTTTTAACGACCAGTCAATATCACACAAATATCAATATTTAAATAAATCCAATACATATTTTTAAGGAAAATTGGATGCGCTACAAAAAGGTATATTAACAATTTTTAATAAATTGACTTCTTCAAAAGTTATTCTTCAACCTGTTGAATCTAAAAGTAATTTTAACGTAGAAAAACTTTTGAAGGAGTGAATTTATTGAAAAATGTTAGGAAAACTTTTTGTAGCGCATCAATTTTTTTGTTTTTAATATGTTTTGGAAATATTTAAATATTGATATTTGAAGTAGTAACAAAAATAAATCCCAACTCAAGAAAGAAAATTAAAAAAATAGTTTATTTTTTTTTACATGTAAACGGCTTATTCGATGACAATTTACGAAGATTTTTTCTGTAAAATTTAATTTTATTTAAGCGTGCTGGTAACATTTGTCAGATCAACAATTTTCTAGTTTTAAAAACAAAAAAATGTTAGATGCGATGATAGACCTAATATTAAGGGTTCAAACTTTTACGATATTTTTTTCCTGTCACCTTGAACAATATGTTCTATATATTTAAAAAAAATGTTTATTTTTTTGGCCCAGTTTTGCATTTTTGAAAACTGAAAAAAAATCATTGTTTTACATAGTACAAATTTTTAGGACTCAATAATTTGTCCAAAATTTTGTTTCTTTTTATTAGTGGACAAACTCAATTAAAGAAAAATCTGTATATTTCTTGAGAAAATTTAAAAGTACAACTATCACCTTGTTTAGAAATAAAATCAATCTTTAGTCGTAGGATCTGTTTTATATAGTTTTTTAAAATCTGGCAGTAGCTGTACCCCGTGCGACTTAATTTTTTAATTATACCTCATATGAACTTATAGACAAAATCCTTAAATATTTTTTATAAGCGCAAAAAAGGCATTTTCCAGTCAAAAGGTTTCTTTTAACTTGTTAACTTTTTATGGGTGATAAATGGTACTTTATGGATATATTATAATTTATTATGGATTGATTGCAAGTTTGCAACATAAAATTTGTATTTATTTTGTGTTATATTTATGAAAGAATATGTGGCAGCCCATATTTTTATACATTCATCAATTTAAAGAAAAAGTCAACAGTATAAGATAAGCATTTTCTAATCTTCCTTCTCTTGTAATAAATTAATGTTTTTAAAAGATTGTAATATAAAATATGTACTCGTTATATTTAGGTAAATAAATATAAGTCATAAATGTTTTGGTTTTATTTTTAGTTTTAAAGTTTAAACCTGTTTTACGTATACTCATTGCCAAACTTATCCGTAGGCCACGATTCAGCTAAGAAAAAACCACGCGGTCATCAGTTCTGTCCCACTTTCCAATTATTCCCCTTTTTGTTTGTTCGCACATTATTTAAACGACGAGATTAAAAGAAATAGTTGATTGTCGTCTTTATTGGTATGGCGGTTCTGGCATTTTCCTAGCTGAATTCTACCTTTGATGAACATTTTTATATCACTTTTGGGTACAGTATTGCTAGAGGGTGGTTATTGGGTTTTGGAAAAAACCGTACAAAACACAAAGTTGTTTTAGTTCGGCTTAGACGCTAACTTCTTCACAAAGGGTGATAAATTTAACTCGCCCTTGACCTTCCCCACCTGCTTACTAGTTAAAAACTGTTTAATAACTAATATAATATTTGAACAAAGATAATAGCATCGCATTTTCTAGGCCGCGCTCGTTGCTACGGTGTGGTCGACAGCGTCGATTACCTGAGTTGATCATTGTGAACGCGGCCATAATTTTATCTGACAGGCCGCAAACAGTGTGTTAAATTGTGTGGGGAGGTCTCAAAAGAGATAAATGTTTATTCCGGTGTTCTCCAAGGTTCTCACTTAGGACCCATTTTATTTTTAATTTTTATTAACAGTATTGTTTCTTCTTTTAAAAAATATAAATGTTTGATGTATGCGGACGGCCTAAAGTTCTTCTCTACTGTTAAATCTACCGATGACTGTTTAAATATTCGAAATGAATTATTATTTTTGGTGGATTGGTGTAAAAATAATTTTTAGAACTTAATATTGAAAAATGTAAGGTTATGCGTTTCTATAGACGCCATCCTTACCAGATAGAAAATGTGTACTTGGAATCAACCAATACTATAAATGATTTGGGTGTTCTCTTTGATAAAGAATTGACATTTAACCAGCATATCGAGAATATTGTTTTAAAGGGGTACAGGCTTTTGGTATTTTTAAAGAGAACATGCACTAATATTAGGGTTGCCATATTTTTTTCAGAAAATAACGGACGGGCAGCCCAGGTCAACATTTGGCCACAAAAAACGCTTTTGACGTCATCTATTTTATTTTGGATGGTGGCGTCGCGACAGGGGGATACTTTTCTGGTCATAAGTAAAATCTTAGAAAATGAAAATTGAAAGGATTTCAATTCCTTTAATTTTCCAAGAGTAAAACAGTAGGTCAAAAATAATATACCATGTATATTTATGAACAGTAAAAAACATAAACACATACAAAAAATAAACAACACAAACAAAACTATAGTAATACAACACAAATTATAACTATTTCACCAAACAACAGTAAATAAAATAAAAGAAGTAAACAACGACAAAAATGAAAACAAAAACCAAACTATATCTATAATGTATACCCCTAATCTAATTGATTTAAAGATCATTGAGCAGATGTTTCACCTGTTTCCACATTTTTTCTTTATACCACTGATACTTTTCAGATGATATAACCTTTTGTAGAAACTCTTTTCGAGTTTTTATTTTGTTATAAAAGGATAGACAGTCCATATTTGAGTTGACTTTTATCTGAATTAACGATTTTACAGTCGAAACATCAAGCCTACCTCTCTCTGGCCTCCAAATATTATTCATTAAAGAAAATGTTCTTTCGACCGCAGCCGACGTCCCCGGTAGGCATAACGTAAACTCCACCATCTTTTTTATGTTTAATAAGCTAGTAGTATCTAATGCATCAAAAATGGCTTTCCATTTCTCTGCAGGTGAAACTAGTTTATCCAACTCTACTTTGATTTTTCTCAAAATGTTGTTTACTTGAGTTATCTCATCGAATAAATCGTCAATGTTAATTAGTATCCTGTTGGTAAACGTAAACTGACTATTTATTATTCCTGCAGCAGTGTTTATGGACGGCCATTCAAGAGCTCCATTTAATAGTGAGAAATCAAAATTTTTTATTTCCTGAAAATTGTGCTCCCATAAACTCAGATATGTCACAGTTTTGATAAAAAGTATCAATTACAAGAAGCAATTTTTGGGAATCAAGTTCCTTATTTTTATTTAAAAATTGCTGGACCAAGAATGGCACAAATCTTTGTTTTTGCCTTTCTTCAAGTTTTATTATGAGATCTTGGTACCACGAATAAATTTCAACTGCAGTGGGTTGTTCTGCCTCCATTTTTAAAACTGTATGATTAAAAAGCTCCAGTATACCATGAATAAAACATAAATAAAATTCATTTGTGGTATCTTCAAAGAAATGTTTTAAAATGTTAGGGCAATTTTCTTCAGATAAAAAAAAAGATTTAAGGCCATCAAATATTTGCAGAATTCTGTGAATTGCAGGAAGCAGACTTAAGAATCTCGTAAAGGAGTGACTAAGGACTTTTTGTATTCCACCTCTGCAAATTCACAGAATTCCTTCAGTCTCTCCGTTCTAACTGTGTAAATAGAAAAATATTTAAATATTTTTACAACAATAAATTCAATATCTAAAAGAGGAAGTTTATTTACAGCATTTTGTATGCAGTTATGCACAATATGTGCTGCACATCCAATTCCTATCAATTTATGACCTAATTTATTTTGTAATTTAGTAAAAACATTTCCTGTGCCCTTACGTTTGGCCCCCCAAAATTTGTGTTCGTATTGTCAGCACAAAAACAAATTACTTTTTCTGTTAATTTATACTTGTCTAACGTTTTAAAAACATAATCAGTCAAAATGTCTGATGATTCGCCTGGCAATTCATGAAATTCTAATAATTTCGTATGCAATTTGTGTTTAAACAGATATCTAACCATAATTGGAACTAATTTTTTGTCCAGTCTATTTGAAGCATCAATAGTTATAGTAATAAAGTTTGCAAGTTGTATGTTACTTAAAAACTCATTAAAAATGTCTGGAGCAATGACACTAACTATAATTGCTTCAGTTTTAGTTTTGGCAGTACAAAATTTGGGATCATACAAATTATTAATTAGTTTTGAGGTACAGGTAGATGAGTTAAAAGTAAAATCATGCTGAGCACTATGATACGCAAAACCTGCTTCTTTTGCTGCACAAATTAAATCATCATCTGTAGGTTCCACCTTTTTGAAGAATGATGTCACAGCTTTGCTTATATTTTTCGCACTAGAAATATTCTTGTGCTTCATAGTCTTGCTATGCTGAATTATGTCACGCCGGCCACCTTGTGCAATCGAGAATTCAATGTTACATGTTGTACATCTGGCCATTTCCTCAAATTTCCCTCTTTTAATAAAGGAAAAGTCGTTTTCTAAATCTGAAGAATATTTGCATTTGCGTTTTCCCATTGTTAAATTTTAAATCTAAAAAGTTAATACTAAATAAATAATAAAATATCTAAAACCCAAGCTACCTAACCTAAACATAATAGGAAGATTTTAAAAAATTAAGATTATTTCAGCAAAAATGTGTCTTTATCCTTACCCTTACCTGAATATTATATTTTTTAGCACCTTTTAAATCGCAGTTAAAATTAAGGAATTAAATGCACATTACACTCTCTGTCTGCAAATATTGAGCTAACATTCCTTTATTTAGCTTTCATCAAGACAATAAAAAATCATATTAGGAATTAGGGGAATCCCATCAATCCCAGAGTAGCCATTTATTATTATTATTATTTATTTTCTGTATGGATAGTATTCAAAATAATATGGATAATAAAAATAACGGACAAGGGACTGAAACGGACCGGACACACGGACGGTTTCAAAATAACGGACTGTCCGTTACAAAAACGGACGTATGGCAACCCTACTAATATTCATGATACGAAAGCCATCAAGTGCTTGTACTACAGTTTAGTTTATAGTATAGTAGAATACAACTCCATAATCTGGTCACCTTCTTATGCTTATTATATTCAACGCTTGGAAAGTTTGCTTAACAGATTTGTAAAATTTTTACTATATAAACATAGAATATCTTATGCTAATATACCAAGAGAAATTCGTTTGCAACTTGTGGGTCTAAAATCTTTAAAAAAACGAAGGGAAATTTCAATGGCAGTATACCTTTATAAAATATTGAACGGTCTTGTCGATAGTGCCGATTTATTAGTCAACATTAATTTTCATATTCCCGAAAGATCAACAAGATCTAGACGACTTTTTCTTGAGAACCACCACCGCACTAATTATGGTAGAACCAGTTGTAGTAGTTGGTTAAAAATTTTAAGCGAGTTTGATATTTTTGTATTTGGTCTTGATAGTTTTAAAAAACGTGTAAATCTTTTGCACTAAATCGTACTGCTTCATGTGTGTTTTCTTATTATTCTAAGTGTTATTTTATGTGACCTTTATATATATGTATATTACTGTTATCTACTGTAGTTTATACTATTAAGCACTATTTGGAGTTTATACTTTGTAATGTGTAAATTAAATAAATAAGTAAATAAATAACTTGGATGGGTTCAGCGGACGGACCGAGCAGCAACCATCCAAGCTATGGAATGAATGGCTGAATGGCGTGTGAATGGGAAGGTGTAGGATCAAGGCACAATAAGCCTCTAAGCTGCACCGCACCACCTAGGGGGGGCGACACGAAAAAGCAAAAAAAAATTGCGTTTCCTAAAAAATATGGTCAAGGCATATTATATCCGGTATGCAGGGGCGCATTTAAAATTAATACCTATAGGATAAAATTTACCCTTCTGTGACGTCACCAAACTAATTTGTTCTTATATTCTGCCTTGAGGTCTTGCCTATAGCGCATGCCTTTACCGAGCGTTGCCACGGTATAGATTTTTAATGCAGCTCAGATGAATAAAGGTTGCTTCCTATTCGAATCTCATATAATAAAAATTGGTGATAAAATTTACATCACCAAGGTTAATTTGTTCACGTCTTATGCCCAGTTTTACAATTTCGAGTTCAGCTTAGAAGCAGTTGAACTCAACTGGTGATTGAACCTGCCCATGTATACTAATATATAAAAAGGTAAAGTTGGTTTGTTTGTAGCCGCTAATCTTCGGAAGTACCGAACCTATAATAAACATCTTTTCACAATCAGAACAGCTACACTATTCTGGAGTGTTATATAGACTATATTTTATTATGATTAAACAAAAAGTTCAGAGAAAAATATAATTAACGCCCAACAAAGTGGGCACGGGTCCACTAGTTTAAAATATATTGCTGTCCAGTAAATGCCAAAAGTGAGAGCAATATATTTTAAATGGAGCAGGTTCGACCACCAGTTGAGTTCAACTCGAGGAATATAAACTTTGAGTTCAACTGATCTTAAGTTGAACTCTCAATTGAAAACTAAAATTAAGCAATATGACAACGCTGCAGTTTCAAATTTAGAACATAATGACATTTCATAATCAAGTTTTGCTTTCTGTTGTTGCAGTTAATATTTTATTTTTTAAAGAATTTTTATGATTTATTGGATGTATGTAATAAAAAATAAGAAAATAGTTAGTCTACAACTAGTGTTAAGCGTTTAAGTAATTGCCATCATGGATTTCGTTAAAAATTCAGCAATCAAGCAAAACGTGCAAAGTCAGTTTTGATTCATCTGCAGTTCTAGTCTAAATAACGAAGAACTTACGCTTTATGGCATTATATAAAGTTTCTCGAAACACTGACTATTATCCTGCTTTGTGTTATTTAGGTTGTCAGACAATGATGCCTAATATTTTTCGTGAAATTTAATAACTTATCAGGTAATTTATGTAAATTTTCTTCGCCAAATTGAATCTATGACCAAATTGCAACACTGTGCTCCTTAATTTGGATTCCCAATTGTAAAACCGGGCATTATAGTTTTTCAGATACTAATAGATACTTGATATTTAAAAACTTGCAGCCCAAATAGGCTACTTTATCTATAGCGCAATCATATCACAATATAGGGGAGAGAGAGAAGGAGGAAAAATAATCAGAAATAATTTATAACATTTATTTAAGCAGCAGCATAAAATTTATTTAAAAAGTGATAATAACATTTAACTAGCTATCTTAAAAACAGTTAATACGGTAAAAATAAAAGACACTTCTAAATAAAGTAGTTCTTATTGACACCCATAATATGGATTTAAACATTTTTATATTCTTTATTTAAAACATAATGCATTGTTATTAATCTAGTCAGTGAAGGCCATTACCTCCGAACTCCTTATACCTGCATCGATGGAATCAGTGGCGGTTCGTGCATTGGAGAACATAGGAGGCTAAAGTCATGAAGACTATATATATATACATACAGAAAAGGCCGGTATTTTGGGGTACCACACCTATTTAAAGCAAAATAGGTTATAAAAGTGAGACATGAGATCCACTCCACCCAAATACATAGAGTGTTACAGAATTTTGTTTAAATTTAGTTTATATAAAATATAGAACTTTCACAAAAGTCGTTGGCGTACATTCTTTTGTCAGAAATATTCGTTGAGATACCGCTCAAGATGCAACTGGATTGAATTAAATTTGATCTTAATAAGCCTTTTAAATCTCCAAATAATCAAAGTCAGGGGCGGTCATAGGGGGGGCATGCCCCCTTGGATGCGACATCCTTTCTATTTTATTGTTTTTCATACATGGCAATAATGGCAAATATGGGCATTTATTGAGGGTCCCCCCAATAAGGTTGGTCCGTGGGGATGAAATTGAAGAGTGAGGACCTTTTTGGAGGAAGGAGGTTTTGTGTAATTTTATAAAAAGAATGAAAGGTTAAAACAATAAAAAGAGGTTAGAGAGAGGACCTTTTTTTTGCTTTTCAAAAAATTTGAACCTTCTTTAAACATTTTTGTTTTTTGCCACCTCACAACACACTTCTCCTCGGCCCATGGCCCCCTCCTCGGAAAGTCGATATGACCGCCCCTGATCAAAGTCGGATAGGAGGTATTGAAGATATGAAGTATTTTTTTAACACCCTGTATCTGGAATACAATGCATTTCGCGCGCATAGTTATATACACTTTTTTATATTTTTTGATGTAGAATCTGTCCCTAAATTGTCTTAACAATATTTTTTAACACCCTGTATGTACACCAGATGCTATATGCTTAACGAGGAACATGGGTTAAGAAACTTTTATTTTGGAATTTGCAAAAAAATTGGGTATTTTCTGGTTAGCCACTCCCTCCCACCTCCTCTATTGGTATTTTTTTCGTCAATTTGAATACATTTTATTGTCAAGTCCCAAATTTTGTAAACGTATCTATATTTTTCAAACAACTAATTGTCATTTGATTTATTCTACTCTACAATAGTTTACCCCACATTGATAAACCTAACTTGAGGAACAAAATATAAAATTTCCTTTTATTAAATATTGGTTTGTCTCTTCCCTATACATAACTATTTGTTTACCCCAAAGAGTCCAAAAGATAATAAGAAAACTAAACACTAAACATTTTTTAAGTGTTTTTGTGAAGTACTAAAATATAAACAAAAATCAAGGGATTTGTATTCATTATTCAAAAAATCCTATTTTTGATCCTTATCCACTACTTCAGTCTTCAATCGTTCCGCCAAAGTTTTCCTGATTTGCAGCTGACTTGCTTCAATACTGGATTTTTCGCCTGTCAGTACCGCTTCAGCTGCTTTTGCAGACTTTGGACGATTTTTTGATTTCGGGCCGGATTCATTGGTCAGTTGCTTTTGGCGGGCCTCTTTTTTTAATGCCACCAGTTTATCTCGTTGAGCTTTAAGATATTCTTGGCGTTTTTTGAGTTCTAGAGCGTCAATCTAAAATAAAACACAAAGTTTTGGTTAGTGTTATAGATTACACAGATCCACAAAATAAAAAAAAGTGGTATGTGCTTGGTATAGGACAAACATTTTCTGACAATTATTTTTGCCACTGAACACGAATCTGAAGTCAAAACTAGAGGTCAAACTGCAAAAACCGAATTGCAGGAGCCAAGGGGACACTAGAATTTTTTTGTTGATAGGGGTTATGGGTTTAAAGGCCCTTTGATACTCTATTTAACGCCACTTTGTTTTTGAAAATCGATCCAGCCGTTCCAGACTTACAAACCAATACCTTTAAAACCGCACTGTTTGTATAGTATTCAAGCCAAATTTTAAATGGTTGTAAGTCTGGAACGACTGGACTAATTTTTAAAAACAAAGTAGCGTTAAATAGAATATCAAAGGGCCTTTAAAATTAGGTGCTCATAACCCCTTTTCAATAAAAAAATTGCTATCGGCCCCTTGGCCCCCGCAATTCTGTATTTTTGCAGTTTGACCTCTAGTTTTGACATCAGATACGTGTTCAGCGGCAAAATATGTCAGAAAATCTTTGTTCGATATCCAGCACAGACCACTTTTGTGAACCTGTGTTATAGTTAGTAAGATATCTAAAAATAGATGTTACACTCACAAAATATAGACATTGATAAAATATTTTGATTGTTATGAAAATATAACGTTGATTAATTTAACTGTTATTAATTTAAACCAAAGCCGCCTATGTTAAAAAGTAAATAATCGCATGTTTTTAAGAAAAAAAGGTTTTGACTATATTATATTTTTAGAAAGCTTTCAGTGTGGAAAATAATATGACGAAAAAGTAAATGGGGTGTTCCATTTAAAAAGTGCAACTATGGCTAATTTCTCAAAGAAAGTAAATCGGAAAAATTTTTAAGTACACTTGAACGTTTTTGTCTTTTGATAAGTTACCAGGTACCTGAGATACGAGGGGTAACCGAAAATACAACATTTTTAAAATCACCCTGTAGCGAAAAAACTAAGGGGTAGGACAAATCTGTTTGCGGCATCTTTCGTTTGACAAAAAGTAGCACGGTGTCTCGAAAACCGCATCACATAAGCGAGAAACCCGTAAAACACACGAAAATAGGACACACTGTACATATAAAAATACTAAAATCTAGCAGCGCAAAATGTAATACATTGGTAACGATAGTTACTTAAGGGGCGTCAAAAATTACGTGAGGCGTTTTTTTAAATTTTGAACCCCCTCCCCCTGGTGAGATTTTCTTTAACCCCCCATCCCCTAATCTCAGGTGAGATTTATGGGAATGCAAAAGGCACCCCTTCTCAAACCAAAATTGATTTTGTAGCTAAAATTATTTTAAAGAAAAAAAAGGTCCTACATCCAAGCATCCAAAAAGTAACAGTTCATCACATTTTTCTGGGGGGACCTGCCTCTAAATTCGTTAATTTTTTCCTGTATCTACCTGAAGAAAAATGACGTGATATTTACACAAACCCTCCCATGGTGAGATTTACCTTGACCCTCTCCCCCCGTCCCCTAAATGTCATGCGTAATTTATGGACACCCCTTTGCCTCAGGTATTTTTACAATATAAAGTGCTCAAAGTATAAGTTGAGTTTAAAATCGGTCAAAAATTTTGTACATGTATTTTCATGACACCTGGTAGAATATTTATATTTTAATTTTTTTAATTTAGA
Source organism: Listronotus bonariensis (assembly GCA_014170235.1). Lineage (NCBI taxonomy): Eukaryota > Metazoa > Arthropoda > Insecta > Coleoptera > Curculionidae > Listronotus > Listronotus bonariensis. The sequence goes on from JACEGR010007038.1 coordinate 22,522, forward strand.
TGAAAAAGAAATGTTTATAATTTTGTTACATGTTTAAGAGAACAATTCTTCAGACATACCTCTTTCTGAATTGGAAAATGTAACTTTAGGTCTGACTTCTTTGGGTTTCAGTTCCTCTTTCTTATCATTTTGAATTTTTATAGGCCCCAACTCTTCCACTCTTTGTGATTTTTCTAAATAAAAACAAATAAGTTTAGTCTCATAGACGTTAAATATCATGTGAAATAAATATACCTATCGTTTCTTTTAACTTTTGCTCCAAAATCGGTTTTGCTCAATCAAATTTTCTATTTCGACGGCTGAAGTACTAGGTTCATCTTCAGGAAATTTCCTTCAAATATTTAAGATTTTACAAAGATACAAATGTGTATTAGAAACAAAAATCATAATTAGCTTAAAAGTGAATGCGAATTATAATAAATAATAGTTTAAAAAAACTAAAAAAACACGCTTTTATATGCAACCAAACTAAAAATTAGAAAATAATTTTTCATTACAAAGAGTTTGTCACTTCAGAGTAAAAGCGTGGGGTGCATTTTACTATTTTTTCATAACTTTTCCCTCATAGATATTTGCAAATAGAATAATTATAACATTTAATATATTAAGCACCCCACGCTTTTATTCTGAAGTGACAAACTCTTTGTAATGAAAAATTATTTTCTAATTTTTAGTTCGGTTGCATATAAAAGCGTGTTTTTAGTTTTTTAAACTATTATTTATTTTTCATTTTTTAGTTCGATATATCAATTAGTTTTTTAAAAATAAATGCTCCAGTTTATTCACTAAAAATTCCTTCGCCATTTTGTCAAGAGACACAGAGGATCTGTAAAGGAATTTATTTATCCTGGCGGTCCTAATCAGGATAACGGGATACTGTTTTTAAATTATTGCATTGTCATCGGTCCTTGATACGTGTGCAAAGTTTCAAAGAAATTGAATCGCTGGAAGTTGGTAAAAATTAGGCTCAAAGATTCCGTTACATAGATAGATAGATAGGTACAACCCAAGCTAATAAAAGCGTGTTAATAAAAATAGCTTTTATTCGGAGGAAACGCGGTGGTACACCATATTTTTCATTAAAAATATAATTAGTTTAAATTCCACTCGCACGCCAATGGCAGAAATAAAAAAAATGTTGTAAAAATGCTTCTTAATGCCTGGTGGCTGTGTACCAAATTACATTACAATTTTTAAGAATGTGATCACATATTTTATAAGAAAAATATATCCTTATTAATAATTTTACCACCCTCCCTGTATTTTAAAAGTTATTAAAGCATTTAGGCCACAAGTTTATAGATCCAAAAACTATTCTACTCGCGTGCACAAAGGAGGTACTTTGCGCACCTGTTTTGCGTGCGCAAAGTTGAACTTTGAGCATGTAATCTTACGTTAGAAAATTTAATAAACGTCAAAAATGACAAATACTATTTGACGTAGGAAATATTAGAATAAAATTAAATATACCGGACCGTGCATCGCTGAGCGGAATATAGGAGATTCCATTTAAATTTTAAGGGGGTTAATTTATTGGCTTCCCTATACATTTTACAGAAAAATGTAAGATAACTTTTCGAAGAGACCAATCCGACAAACCCTCGTGCCAAGTTACAAAAATTTAATAAGCGAATCTAGAATTATCAATTAAATCTAATAGCAAAATTACCGAATTTTCGGTTTAGGTAAAACAATTGTCTTTGATAAAAACCAAACAAACAGTAGCTACCAGCAAACAATTTATTATAAGACTTGGTCAAATCTTATGTACAGCCGAATGCAGTGGCGTTAGTGGCGGATTAAGAGTTTTCGAGGCCCTAAGCACAGAGGCTGTGTAGGCCCTCTATTGCTGGAAGGTAGAAGGAAGTATAAAATGAAAGTTCATCAAAATAGAAAATGTAGTAGGTATAATTTAAAACTTAAAACATTTTTTTCCTTGCCTTATTCAGAGCAGAACTCCAAGATTACATCGTCGAAATTTATCTGACGGAGTATGTCTGCCTCAATACACATTAATGCTTCAGAATTAAGCTTGTCTTGACAGATTTTGGTTCTTTGTGGGTTTTTGAAATCTTTTCAGTTGTGAGAAGGATCGTTCAGCAGAGCAGTTAGTAATCATAATGCTGTGAAAGATTCTAAATGTCACTTCTATGTTTGGGAAAACGCACTTTACTTTATCCTTAATAATCATTTCATATAGATCGGAATGGGTAACCTTTGCTTCTAAGGCTTCATATTTTATTCGAACATATTTAAGGAAATGATTAAATTCGCCTAGGAAGTTTTTATTGAAGTCTTCTGGGTAAGCTTCTATCAGTAATTGAATATCGTTTTCATATTCTGAACATGATTTATTTAGATCCGCCACTTCGTAAATAAAATAGGTACGTGTGGTATGCGTACGTGCGCTTTCATTTGCAAAGTAAAGACAACTAAAGCTCGACAACTTCGTCCGCAACCCGCCCGCGGGGTACATACAGGCGAGGCGGGAAACGCGGTCCACGATTTCGCGTGTTTAATTTTAGATCATTGGTGGGAGCGCAGATGTGGCGGGCGGGTGAACAGGCACGTGGCGCGTTTACTCCTCCACCCGCCACATCAGCGCACCACCACTGAGACCGTACTTCCGTCTCGCCTGTATCCGCGGGCGGGTTGCTGCACTCGGACGGTCGCGGCGTGACGACACGGGTGGGCATGCGGTGGGCGGGGCCCTGCTTGGGTGTATGCGAAGAGGAGTATCGCTATATTGGAAGCTAAAAAAAAATACTAAAGTGGTGTTTACGTGGAAATTTTATAAGGAAGTAAACAACTTAGACAAACCAAAAACGTATATCAAAACGTAATTATCATATTCACTAACAGTATGAGGGGTCATTCCCGGACTGCCCGTGCCTTGTAATCTCGGACATGGGTGAATCTCGATAAAATGTAGGTATAAAATGAAACGCCAGCAGAGAATGGAGGCCCCTGGAGAACAGGGACCCCAAGCACGTGCTTGTAGTGCTTATACGTTAATCCGCCGCTTAGCTACTATACTACTACTTTTTCTTTTAAATACTGACTGTCACTGATTTATTAACACTTTTCCTCATGTCAGTGACTACATTTATTTTTGGTTTTACCTGAAGCGAAAGTTTTGTAATTTTGCAAATACATTTAACTAAATAATTCAAGATTCGCCTATTAAAAATTTTTGAAACTTGGCGCAAGGCTTTGAAATATTGGTCTCTTCGAAAAGTGAGCTTTTTTCTGTCAAATGTACAGGAGAGTCAATAATTAACACCTTAAACTTTACATGGGATCGTTTGAGCAGCTACTTCAAGATGCTAATCCCGCACTTAAAGCTTATCGAACCTAACTGCTTTACGTCCGAAAACATATCACTTTGCAGACTTCTTAGGAAAATAACTATTATTCTTACTTCGCTACTTCCTCAAGAACTTCTTTTTCTAGCTTGGATTCATTTTCAATAGTAACAGGAATCTTACGAACTCCACTCTTTTCCGCTTCTTCAACATCATTGTTTCTTCTCGGGATAAACGACTGAGGAGTTATTCCATATTTTTCTCAATCAGTTCCAGTGCCTGTAGTTGTAGTTCGACATTTCGTTGAGTCATCATTCTTACAAACATATCAAAGTCATTTGCTGCCCATATTTGTTCAAAAATATTCTAAAATGGTTTACTTTATAGTAGATTTCTTTAATGTCCCCCCTTTTAGTTTTTTAACGGATGATTTATAACTTTGGCATATGAAATTTTTGCATAAATACTGTTACGGGCATTAAAAATAAGTGTTAGTTTATAGAATTGTATAAAGTTAGGACCTTTTAATTTAGTTTGTTAATTTATTTAAATAATTTACCTTAATTTTTCCAAGTTCTTTCATCACTTTCGAAGGTTTCCGAAAACGCCCGAATTATCCATTAATAATTTTTATGCCATCATGTACTATTGAATTTTCACGATATTTCTCGAATATTCTAGATCATTCTTTACTCTTCCACCATACTATAAAAGGGCGACGGGAAACCTCGGATCAGTTAGTACATATTCGACTTTTGTACTGTAAACTTCGAGACATTGACAATTTAAGATTTTGCCGTTATTGTAACCATAGCTACGTTCCATTGTTAATAAAGGTATAAAAACGAAGACACGTGTTTTTATACGAAGTGATTTGGAACATTTGGTGTCAGAAGTGGAACGAAGTCACCCAAAGGAAGTGAAGCGGAACGAGATTACCCGAGGAAGCCGAAGTGGTTACGAAGATTGGATGCCAGTAGGAGCAAGAAAGCGGACTGAAGCTATGGAGGAAATATGTGCACTTATGAAACTAATGATAGAAAAACAAGAAGACTTTAAAAACGAAATGAAGTCCAGTTTAGAAGAAATAAAGCTTGAAATTCGAACCAGTCAAGAAGAAATGAAGCAAGAATTAAAACAGATGATGGTGAAGATCAGAGAAAATCTAAACGGGGAATTTTATAACGGTCAAGATGAAATGATGTTGCTTGAGTTAAAACTTACCAAAGAGGATGTTAAAGAAGTGGAAGAACAAATGCAGCAGACTGTACAATTGGTTCATAGTCAAGTGCAACTAGTCCAAGATCAAGTTCAACAAGTCAAAGAGCAAATGCAACAGGAAGTTCAACAATTACAGCAGCAAATTAAAAATATTGCCAGTACAGGTGTAGTCTCAGGATGTGGTACTCCAGCAACTTATATGAAACCACCAACTTTTGACGGAAAGGTACCGTGGGTTACGTACCTTAGACAATTTGAAGCAGCTGCAAACGGCAACAACTGGAGCCCAACAGAAAGAGCACGAGCTCTTGTACTTGCTCTTCGAGGAAAAGCCATGGAGGTGTTAAGAAACATTCCCGAAGAAAAGTTATCCGATTATGAATCGATTATCATGTTTCTGGAGATGAGGTACGGCGAAACCCATCTACAAGAAGTCTATAAGGCGCAGCTCCATGGACGAAGACAGAAATACAACGAAAGTCTCCAGGAGTATGAAGCAGATATTGTACATCTAATTAACCTGTCATATCCAGCCTACCCGGAAAAAATAAAACAAGAACTAGCTGTTGGCAGTTTTATTGAAGGTCTACGTGATCCAGATATGAGTCAAGCATTAAGAATGGCCAAGCTTAAGAAAATTTCTGAAGCTCTTGCTTACGCACTTATGTTTGAAACAGCAAAGCGGACATCCAGAACTCAGGCAAGACTTGGAAGAACAAATTATCCACCAAAAGATGGCAATCCAAATAATAATTTGACCAGAGTGATACAGGAGTTGCAAGAAATCATACGTAATCAACAAACTGAAAAAGACAACAGAATTACATTTAGAAGAAGAAATATCATTCGTTGTTGGAAGTGTGGTAAAGAGGGGCATATACAGAGAAATTGCTCCAGTTTTCAGGCCTCTTCCAGTAGTGCAGAAGACTCCCAGTTCAAGGGGCGAGACCTGGCTAAGTGTTACCAAGAACCATCAACAACAACAATTAGGGTATCCCGGTTACAGAACAATGGCTCCAGCTTGGTAGTATCTGGAAATGTATGCGGTCGAGAATGTGAGATGGTACTAGATACTGGATCTACACATACCATCGTGAGACCAAACATCATATCCCACTGCAAAATATTCCGACCTGAGAAGAATTATATTTTGGAAACTGCCAATGGTGAAGTCATACCAGTTCAAGGCATACACGAAGCTAGAATTACTCTAGGAACAACAACATTTACACACGTTGTGTTTGTAGCCGATATAATGGACGAAGTTATTCTCGGCCTTGACATTATGAAAAATCAGAAGTTTGTACTAGACCTTCCACAACGGGTACTGAGAACTAACAATGAGAAAATTGTGATGAAATTTCCAAAAAGTAATGAAACAACAATTCGAGAAGTGGTACTTGCAGAAGATGTCACATTACCGCCAAGTTCAGAGAGCATTATTCAAGCAAGGTTTAAAGACTTAGAAGAAGGTGAAGACGTTTCGTTATACAATACGAGAAGAATCAAGGGGTTCACCGAAACTACAGAAGTCATGTAAAGTGGTGACACGGCATAATGAAAGAAGTACATCTAAAAATGCTAAGCTGCTATTAAGACCGTGAAGATACTTGATCGAGACGATCAAAACTTGGGAGGGGGCAATGTTACGGGCATTAAAAATAAGTGTTAGTTTATAGAATTGTATAAAGTTAGGACCTTTTAATTTAGTTTGTTAATTTATTTAAATAATTTACCTTAATTTTTCCAAGTTCTTTCATCACTTTCGAAGGTTACCGAAAACGCCCGAATTATCCATTAATAACTTTTATGCCATCATGTACTATGGAATTTTCACGATATTTCTCGAATATTCTAGATCATTCTTTACTCTTCCACCATACTATAAAAGGGCGACGGGAAACCTCGGATCAGTTAGTACATATTCGACTTTTGTACTGTAAACTTCGAGACATTGACAATTTAAGATTTTGCCGTTATTGTAACCATAGCTACGTTCCATTGTTAATAAAGGTATAAAAACGAAGACACGTGTTTTTATACGAAGTGATTTGGAACAATACTATATTTTGGAGTAAAGAAGAGATGAAAATTTCAAGATTGCGATTGGTCGCCATTTTGTAAAAATTTAATTGAAATTTAGTCTTGTCGCACCTTATTTTAAAGCTCCTGACCAGTACTTTTCAATCCTAGAAGATAAAGTCAATATCTTCACCTACTACAACAAAACTAATAAGTTTAGATATATTTATTGTGGTATTTTCTTAAAGCTTTTTTAAAGATCTTCTTAATAGTGATACTGATGTTAGTATACAAGGAAGGACAATCATAACTATCTTAAGCATTTTTTTGCTCAATGTGAGCTCTTTCTATAAGCCCATAACATAAATATAGAAATTAAACATTAGTTTTCAGATTTGGATGGTCACATTTCTGAATCTATTAAAGATGGACATATCAAATGTCAAAGTTTTTTAGTCTCATTTAAAAGATTTTTTAATTGTTATTTATTATAGAAAGGTGTTCCATTTAAAAAAATATATATTTTTTGTTGTACCCTGTATATTTTAAGAATAATCAAAATTTGATAAGATAATGACATGCAATAAAGCCATAAAAGTATTAGCCGTGATAGAGCCGTATTTACTTTGTTTGTTTGGCGAATAATAAATTATTACCTGAACACTTTAAAAGACTGTTGGGTCATTCCTATTACTTTATTTTATTGCAATGTATTATTTACAGGTGGTCAAAAAATACTAGCAATAAAAAAATCAAAATAAACATATTTGACATTTAATGTCAGAGTTTTTCGAATATCCTAAAAAAGGTGAAGTTTTAACATTTAAAACCTAAATAATAGTAAATTTTTAAGTTTATTATTTTTATTCAATTTATCTTGACAACGGTGGTAGACTTGTCACCGAAACGTCGATTTTTAGTTATCTTTTTACTTGTTTAATTTTTTTTTTGGTTTTTGGTACTTTTAATTTTTGGCGTGTACCCAAATAATTACCATCCATTAATAATGGCAATTTATAGTGCGGCCCTGCACAACAGTATATCCCAAAAGTTTTATGGTTTTATTGCATCCTAACCCTTAGTCACTTTCTTAGATAGTGAAAAGAACTATAAATGTATAGCTTTACACCCGATACATGGAGAGATGTTTTTCTACTAAAAGCGAATTTTACATTTTTTTTTAGGATTAAAAAATCATATTCTTTCAAACTGATATCAATTAAAAAATAGGTTTTTTTATGTGTCTTTTTTAATAACTATAATAGCAATAAATAGGGGCACATGTAAACTGGTTCCCCAATCAAAACTATTGGGATAATTGGTTCCCAACCGTTTTGGCTGCTCTGACGACTTATATGTAAATTGGTTCCCAATATGTTTACGGTACATGAAAAAGTACGAATATCGGATAAGCAATAAAACATAATTGTGTGAGTGTTTATAAACTTATTTATTGAACTAACTGAAACTGTTTTCCTCATTCACTCACATTTATTTGGGCTATTTCGAGATTCACGGCCAAAAGGCAATGTTTATTTAAATGTGCAACACACAAGTCACAACAAAATTGTAAAATTGTTGATAAGTAAATTAAACCCACCCCAAGATAAATATAAATAAACTCTTCCAGGTAATCGGTGCATGTCTGTCTGGCCCGTCGGGCACCCGAGCAGTCTACCTATTTATTATACCAGGAACACTGATCTCGAAGGATTGCCAATGTTATTACCTGCGCGAAACAAAAGTTACATTTCATGGGCAAATAAACGGGTTTGTGCGCAAGCAAATCAAGGGTAAACGCACCTGGAGCCAAACAGACTATCCGCATTATCGGAAAGAATTTGTCGACGGCGTTCTAGTTTTCTGTTTGGAGTACGATAGCTAATGAGCGTCACGGTTAGAGGGCAGCCGGAGGGTACGGGGTGCCGGTGTTTGTATTTTGCCACGGCTTTTAAGTGCGCATGTTCGTCCACCCGTCCATTTGTTTACGGCGCGAGGTTCTATCTCTATCTATGACCAGGAACTAATATACCGACGACCTTTTTGGGGCTTGGAAACCAATTTATACCGAGATTACTAGCGAACCTGTCATTTTTTTGAGAAGTGTTTTTATGTGGCACATCCGGTTAAACCGGAAATGTACTCAATTTTGATATTTTAAATTTAAATTAAAAACCCTATATATTTTTCTAAAAGTCAATTCTACAGATAATTCAAAGAAAATACATATATCACAATGTTATACCTATCTTAATTAGTTTTTAAGAAAATGGCGATATTTTAAATTTAAATTAAAAACGCTATATATTTTTCTAAAAGTCAATTCTACAGATAATTCAAAGAAAATACATATATCACAATGTTATACCTGTCTTAATTAGTTTCTAAGAAAATGGCGTTCGAAAATGCCATGTTAACGTTGACCGCCAATTTTATAACGATTTTTTAAAAAACAAATGATGATAGAAAAGGGCTAATTCGATTTTTACACATATTTAACAAACTTTATACCTATCACCGTAAAATACAATTTCCGGTTTTACCGGAAGTGCCATAGAAATTGACTTCTGACGACAGTAAAGAACTTTAAAAAATCAAATGAAAACCACTACCTTAAACCTTAAATTTAAACATAACATTATTTTTCAATCAATAGTTTTAGATATTAATAGTAAAATGCTAGGCTGCTTTAAAGATAGCGAAGAAAATATATTTTTTAACTTTTTACTATTAATAACCTAAAAACTTTAGGTTTACAGAAAGGATATATTTACCAAAAAGATTAGTATATAAGTGTAAAGTTTAAATTAAAGGTTTAAAATAGTGGTTTTTATTTAAATTAAAGTTCTTAACTGCCAAAAGTCAATTTCTGTAATCCTTCCGGGAAAACCGGAAATTGTATTTTTACGGTAATAGGATATAAGGTTCATTAAATATGTGTAAAAATCGCATTAGCCTTTTTCTACCATCATTTGTTTTTTAACAAATCTATAAAAATGGCAGTTACTATGACATTTTCGAGCGCCATTTTCTCAAAAACTAATTAGGGAGGTATAACATATCGATATCTTAATTCGCAAATCGGCCAACTCCATATCCACAAAATTTTACAGCAGAGACAAAAATATTTTATAATTCATATTAAAATAATTTAAAATAGAGTTTTTTATTATTTATTACGTAGATGAATGTTTTTGAAGTAATTTTAAGTAAAGAAACCATAGAAATTATTTTAAATTTAGATCTTATAATAGTTTAAGTAACTAACTTCCCAGCAAACACTATTTGCCGGCAATGTTCATTTTCCATATTGGCATTGATGGTAAAGCATTGGCAATTGGTGGCAATATTATGCCAACATCTTATACGCATTAAAAAGTCAACCCTAAATAAACACTTAATTGCCAATAAATTTTACATGCAGGCGAATTGCCGGCAAGCATACAAAAATGGCGGCATACCAATCCTGATTAAATAAAGCACGCGTTTTTGTTGCAGGCAAATAAATATTGGATTTTGAAGGCAAACCTTCAACGCATATTCATACTTTTTAAACCATATTATTAACATTGGTATTTAACTAACATTAAAGCAATTTTTTTGATCTGTTTTATTTATAATGGCAGCTATGTTTTTTACATAATTTAAAGGAAATGGCCTTTTCATAACATTTTATTGTTAAAAATCATGCAAATAAAAATTAGGTCAAACAAAATGTTTATTATGTATTTTGGAGCGAATAAAAATAAAATAATGGTAAAATTAGCTACGTTAATTTCGACCAAAAGTGACCCTTTGTGCATTTGTTTTCTACGTGGTTTTCTAGCTTTTTAGTTTCTTTTTTAAAGAAAAGAGTTTTTTAATAGACATAATTAAATGTATTCATTACCTAATATTTTATTTTGAACGAAAATGGAGTTAGCCGATTTGCGAATTAGGGTATCGATATGGTACATGTGTTTTCTGGGAATTGTCTGTAGAATTAATTTTTAGAAAAATATATAGGGTGTTCCATTTAAAGGAGCAAAGTTGAAAGCACTTCCAGTTAAACCGGATGTGCCACATTAAATCTGAAACATAAGAAATCTGCATTTTAACCAACCATACATCTAACCAAAATTTTAAAATTGTGTAACACTTCTCGAGAAAATAACAGGCTTGTTAGTCATCTTGTGGGCACTTGCGTATATTAATGTTAATGGTTTTATGACCACTTTTCTAATCGGGAACCAATTTACCAACACCCATAAATAGAGTTCCAGCATACGTTATCAAATGGAACTTGGTAACGCTTTCCTTCGGCACAAGCATCTTGAAATTGATCCGGAGTGATGCCAATATCTTCCATAAAATTTCCAAGCATGAAATCAACCTAAAATAGCAGACAAAGGATTTAGAAAATGTATAGAAAAAGAAGTATACAGGGTATCCCAAAATATGCGGGCAATTTTTCGGATTCATATAGAACACATAAAAATAGGATGAGAAGTTCCTATAATTTTTTTTTCCAAGGCCCCATTTTATCGAGATATTCCTGAAAGAATGCCGCTGAAAATCCGTTTTTCTAAAATAACTTTTATGATATTTGGTATAATAAATTATTTTTTTAATATGATAAATACTTGTTAGGACTGCTTAAATAAAATGGTGTTCTTGTAAAACATTTTTCTTGATTAGTTCGCCAGTGGCGGACTAACCCTTAAACAATAGTTCTAATTATTTTTAGACCCTGTATAACAAAGGATTAAAAAAGTATTTTTGGGTATCTCTACAACTGGTCCGCAACTAATTCCATTCATAGTTTCGCCGACGATAGTACCCTTCACTCCAGTTTTTAGGTTCCTAAACCCATCACTAAACCTGACTTGGAAAACAAACGCAGAGCGATGCAGATATCTCTTTCGCAGGATCCTAATTTAATATTAGATTGGGGCGCCAAAAATCTCGTCCATTTTAATGCATCCAAAACACAATCATATTCCTTGTCGCAAAATATATCATCAAATACTCATTCTCTACCTACGAGCGGCCAAGTTTTGCAGAGCAAAGACACCTTTAATCTTGTGGGCGTCACATTTAAAAGTAACCTTAACTGGCATAAATATATTGTATCTATAGCCACGGCAGCTTCAAAAACCTTGGATTATTCTCTTTCGAGCCAAAAGTATTTTTCCGCTTCTAATTTATACACTTTATATGTGTCCCAAATCCGACTTCCCTTGGAATATTGTTCTCATATCTGGGGCATGGCGTCCCCCACAACCCTAAGCATTCTTGATTCTATTCAAAGAAGAGCTATTCGTCTTATTAATGATTCTTCACTTACAGAAAGGCTTCCCTCTCTTGCCCATCGTCGGGCTGTTGGGGACTTATCGCTTTTTATAGGTACTTTCATGGCTTCTGCTCTGAAGAATTGTCCAGTATAATTTCTCCACTCACGGTTCCCACCAGATAAACTCGTGGTTCCGCGCGTATGCATCCCTATACCGTCCAACTGGACAGGCCCCGAACTTCCCACTTTGTTCTTTCTTTTATCCCTAGAGTTTCTAGATTGTGGAACCTGCTGCCCGCGGAGGTCTTTCCTTCACCCCCAAATCTTCAAGTATTTAAGTCCCGTGTCAACAAACTCCCTCTTACCTCGCTTAAGACACCCACGGTACGTTAGTATTTAAGCTTTTGGCCTTCATGGTTTGTCCAAAGATAAAAAAATCTTAAAACCGTAACTAAGGTACTTATGATCAATTTCGATAAATTGAAGCGATTTTGACGAAAACAACAGTTTGCTAAAGCCGCGTCCAGGCTTGCAACAATTCGCCGTGCCGCTCCACGCCCCATTACCCTGCCACATAGCGCAGAAGTGGACGTGGATGGAATTAATGTCGTTTCAAGGGCTGGGCGAATGATTCGCCGGTGATACAGAGCTTGTCGGTTTTTTGGCGTCAAAGGAACGCGCAAAAAGGTTGGTTAGTTTGGAAAACATTAGGACATCCTATTACAATTTGTACTAAAAAAACTTATTAGAAAAGTTCTGTATTAATTTTCACGACAATAAAAATAATAATATAGCATTATAGGGGATCCCATAATCCTCGATAATTAGAGCAAGAGAATGCATAAGATAAGAGGGGTGTATGTCAGGGCCGTAAGCAGAACACGATTTTTTTGGGAGAGGGGGGCAACAAAGAAAAAGTCGACAGTCCTACCTAGGAATTATCATATTACAAAAATTATTTTTAATATAAGATTTTATAAAAGTTACTTGGGAAAACCTGATTCTCAGTGGCTTACTTTCAGGGCACATCTCTCATAAATTGGGGCTTTAGAACAAAAGAAAATAGAAACTTGTCTTATTATTATTATGTGTCCTTTTTTCCATAAATTCTGGGACACCCTGTATAAAACTTTATATTAAAAAGAGGGGAGGTGGCTCGTATTGGTTAAATGCTTCTGTTTAAGACCTTTTAATATTCGACTTTTTTATATGTTTTTAGAACTTCTAACCAGACTGAAAAATTGCAGAATGATACAGTCACCGCACTTCTAGATGGCGGGAAGTTCAGCTCATCATCTGCTCATAGGACATGAAAATACGTTTTTGCCGCCTTAGTATATAGTTGTATTTTCTTTAGCAAGCTTTAAAGCTAGCAAAATTTTTTAATGGCATGGCTGTGAGCGTAAAAGGAACAAATTCTAAAATAAAATTATGTCCGAAAATGCTTTCTTCCGAGTTTGATGATTGCATATTGCATTTCAGGTATTAGACCATGCAGGACTTGTTATAAAGAATATGAAATTAAGTTAATTTTTATTTTATTTTCTGAAAACTAAAGATTCTTTTACTTGCTAAAACCAAATAAAACATAAAACTTTCAGAAAAGTCAGTATAGCGTTACATTTTGTGAAAAAATATTTGTGAAGGTAGGTACCGTCCGAGACGCCACTGAATTAAGTTACTTTAATCAAATTTGATCCTTTCTTTAAACTAATAAAATTGCCGAATTTTCTTAAAATCAGGTTAGAGATATTGAAGATATTAATAAAAAAACAATTTTAAAAAAAGTTTAACTCCCTGTATCTGCGAAACAATGCATTTTTTTAGGACTCACGTATATATGAACTTTCTTAAATTTTCTCATGTAATATATGCCCCTAAATTTTCTTGACTGCATTTTTGGGTAATTTTCTAGAAACCTGCTGCAACTCCGATTTTGACGAAATTTGGTAAACGGGGTTTTTGGGGCGCTGATCACAAATCTGAAATAATTTTTTGGCGGAAACGTTTCGTTCTTGAGATATTCATCATCAGACTTAAAATTTAAACTAATATCCTATTTTTACATAGCTATACTTTGATTAATTTCAATCCCAGTGTGCCATGAAGCTCTATGTGTATGTATGATTGCCACATTATCAAAGAAAAGTCACGCAATTTAATGCAAAATAATAAAACGTAGAAAAACGGGGTTTTAAAAGGTGAAAATCAAATATTTTGTGACACTTTAGCTTTAAATCAAGAATTGTGTGCAAAAAGAAGGGGAAATATAGTGAAAATAAGCTTCCTAATTCAAATTTGAACTTTGATGATAAATATCTCGAGAACGAAACGTTTTCAGTCAAAAAAATCTCAAATCAGATTCGTGATCAGCGCCCCAAAAACCCCCGTATACCAAATTTCGTTAAAATCGGAGTTGCCGCAGGTTTCTAGAAAATTACCCTAATAAAATTGCCGAATTTTCTTAAAATCAGGTTAGGGATATTGAAGATATTAATAAAAAACCAATTTAAAAAAAAGTTTAACACCCTGTATCTGCAAAATAATGCATTTTTAGGACCCACGTGTATATTATCTTTCTTAAATGTTCTCATGTATATAAAATTTGCCCCTAAATTTTCTTAACTACATTCTGTAACACCCTGTATATATTTTTATAATATTTATATTCACATTACCAGGTTTTTAAATTCATCAAATATTTTTCGATAATCCTCATTTTCAGTAACGTTGGGCTCAAAAACTAAAACAAAAATTTGTTAACACATTCTTTTGTTTGCAAATTAAAAATGTCCTTACTTAAAGATTTTTCCTCTATGAAACTTTGTAAAGGCGCATTCCAAATGGGGCCGTTTAAAAAAGCTACTAGCGAATCAAAAACCCAGGAATTGTCTTCATCAGTGGACATGATTCTTTGATAAAAAATAAAATTTGGGAATTAATAAACTGTATTGGTTAAGCTGAATTAAAATTGTACTGTTTGTATGAGGCGGTAAAGAAAGGTTGCCATGGAAAATATAAAGGTAAGGCGCATCTCAGTTATGATTTTTTTTTATCAGCCCTCGTAGAATAATTTTTTCGATATAATGGATTTCTAATAATTTGTATATCGGCATAAAGAACAGTATTTTTATGGAAAATAAGAATATTGCATTGGCAACATTGTAAGAACAGCCCTACAGTCGATGATTCCTTTTAAGATCCATTGCCAATATCATGTCGTTCTCTGTCTATTTTAATGTGCTAAAAAGAGATTAGTGTATACCGTACGTACTTTTATTATGACAAACAGTTTATCGCATAAAACCACAGATAAAACAGTTGATGTCAAGGTCCGAAGGTGAAAGAATTTTTAATTAAAATTTTTGGTCATTTTTCGTGTTTCTTTCAGTTGATTACGTGTTAATTTTATTTTATACGGCTCCTGTGGAGTCTAAAGGTAACGGAATCTTTTTAACCGATTCCTTTTTCAGCTCAGCAGCAGTAGTTAAGGTTGGTTTTTCTGTTGTCATGTTTATCGGCTTTTAGAAAAAATGTTTTTTATTTTAGATTCAAAATGGGTGTCGGCGGAATATTTAAATTTGTTTTCCGAAGACTTCTTGAAATCTTCGTAATTGGTGCAATACTTGTTCTTATTCCAAA
Organism: Listronotus bonariensis; assembly: GCA_014170235.1. Classification (NCBI taxonomy): domain Eukaryota; kingdom Metazoa; phylum Arthropoda; class Insecta; order Coleoptera; family Curculionidae; genus Listronotus; species Listronotus bonariensis. The sequence continues at coordinate 37,984 of JACEGR010007038.1, forward strand.
TTTGCCGCCTCAGGTTAACGTTTCTAAACCGTTCACGTATGTAATTTAGTTTATTAGTTGACTTTCTATTAGTTGTAAGTTATCTTTATGAGGTATTTTTAAATTTATTTGTTGTAATTTTTGCATGTCCATATTTTTTTTAGACTTTGCTCCTATTGGTGATTATGTTAATTTCAATTATAGTATGTAGGTATACAGGGTGTCCGGAAATTCCGTTCGTATATTTAAGGGTGATTCTACACAACAATATAAAAAGTTCACATAAACATATTATGTCCTAAACGTCTTAGTTTTTGAGCTACAGGGTGTTAAAATTTTTAAAAAATTGTGTTTTTTTATAATAACTTTTATACCAATTTAGATATTTTAAACAAATTTGGGAGACGCCTCTTATGCCCCAAAAGACATTTTTTGGCATACAAGAATTTTTTTTTACCAGTGTCGTTCATGAGGGGTTTCAGGTAAATATTTTTAAGAAAAAAATGGTACGCCACTGCATTTTTCTAAGAATAAAAATGTTTTTTAAAATGCCCATTCAGTTTACCACAAATTATATTTATATTAAATATTAACAAAATAATTTAAAATACCAAAAATTGGATTATTATTTACCCCTATTTGCGTTAATCAATTATTAATAAAAATGGTTTCCCGTCATAAAAAACAAAAGTTATAACAAAATTGTTTAATGTAAAACATAATTACCTTTTTCATGGCCTACTTTGTAACCAATATCAGTCATAAATGACAAAATATACAATATCTCAGAAATGGCTGAGAAGAAATATAAAGTGTGACACATTTTTGAAAAGGTAATTTTTTAATCATTTTAATAGTGAAAAGTATACAGGGTGTAATGTGCCACCCTAGAAAAAAACTAAAATCATATCTACAATCTGCATAAAAGTTACAGTAGAAATGTTTTTACAGAATTAAAAAATATTTAAAAATAAAAAAGTTTCAAAGGATAAAAGAAAACGCAAGAAATTAAGAAACACGCTGTAGCAGAGTAAACGACGCAAGATAGCGAATTGAGGTTTTCACTATTAAATTTGGCTTGAAATTTGAGCCTCGCAAATGGAGGTAATTTTTTTTTGTAAAACATACATAAACATGAGTTTTCTATTAAAAGCGTCGAATTTGGCCCACCCTGTATAGGTATAGAAAATAGATAACATGTATTGTATACTCGTATTTTATTATTTTAGTGTTGTCCCTTCTAAACCACTTACTGGCAGGTTAGCGCTAAATGATCGGCTAAACAATGTCGAAATTTGGCACAAGGGTGATTTTGTTGGTGCAGAGGCATTTGCTGATTTTAATGGGGAATTATACACTTCCCTGTACACTGGTGATATTGTCAAGTTGACAGGTAATTTTTTTCTGAAGTTTAGTTTAAAAATCAAAGTGTCTTAAAAAGGTACAGGGTGGGCCAAATTAAACTTGCACACTTTTTAACTAATAAACACAATTTATCTGTTGCGCCTATCTTACTTTTTAAGGGCTTATAGTTATACAGAGTGATTCAAAAATCGATCACGAAACTTAAGGGGGTGATTCTACTTGACAAAATAAGGGTAGAGCTTCATATAATTTTTTTTAAAATGTCATTTCTTTTCGAGTTACAAGCCGTCAAAATTAATTTTTTTTGGTTTTTCGCCATATTGCATTTATTTTTTAACCAATCCAGTTAATATTCGACACACAAATCGAGCTCTGCAGATTCTAAAATTTTAAGACAAAAGTACTTTTTTAAATACCTCCAGAGGGCACTTTACCTAAAACTTAAAATTTATTTACATCATTACTTTTTATTTTGACAGATATCGCAAAGCTGGGGGCACCATTTTATAGACAATCAAAAGCTTAAAAAATAAGGTACTCTTTATTAAAGTTGATAAACCTCACCGTTTAGGCCCAAATAGACATCAAAGTTTTCATCAATTTCAATCTAATTACCTACATACATACAGTCCAGTAACTCAACCGACAAACTTTACTGGGTGATTCTACAACAGAAAATAAGAAAAAAACTTCATATAAACATATGTCCTAAACGTCTTAGTTTTTGAACTACGGTGTGTTAAATATTTAAAAAAAAACTTTTTTTTGAAAGAAAAAAAGAAATCTAATTTAGCTACAATTAAGCTAATACGTTTTTCTTGTAGACAATCTATGGGAAATGATTTAGTAAAAGCGAATCTGTCAGCAATGTGAGGATTTAGAAATTATAATTATTTTTGATAAATAATGCGCCCCAAGAAGCATGCATTTCTCTTGATTTTAAAAAAGAACTTTTTTAGTGTCCTTTGAAAATTTAAAATGTTAGGTTATCATGGTTACTGACTTGGATGCTGACCAAACCTAACAGTAAATTAATTAAAAATAAACTTATTAGCCGTTTTATAGATACATTTTTTTTGCCACGAAGTTATTGCATCATTTTGGAAAAAGTCCTGTAAGTCCAGTGATGTTTAAATCTATTTGACCAAAAATGTCATACCTAGAAAAAACATATCTACCTATCAGCTCTTTATAAATTAAAAAGATAGGCGTAACAGATAAAAAGTTATTATTAGTTAAAATGTGTGCAAGTTTAATTTGGCCCACACTGTATAATGCCCAGTTTAACCTGTGTTTATACTTTCGCAGGTGAACATATTACTCCAGTTGTCAAATTTGGCAAACCTTGCAAATATAGCTATGAAGAAAGAATATGTGGTAGACCTTTAGGTATAGAGTTTGACAAGAATGGTCGGCTTATTGCCGCTGATGCGTATTATGGCATATTTAGGGTTAATGTACAGACAGGTATGGATAAAACAGGTTTTTAGAAAGAAAAATATTACTCCAATAATACTACTTTCTTGGACTTCTATTGTCTTTATTTTTTCAACTGATACACTATGTTTCAGATGGTATCTATCTCTAACCGTTTTCAAGTGATAAATATTACTATTTATGCAGTAAATATTTATAAGGGGTGATTCATTTAGAGGAACTTTTTCTGGTAGGTATTTTTGGATAGATAAGAGAGTCCAAATTTCAAACTGTCACAGTATTTGTGTTCAATACTGTTTGCCAATTTATCCTGGAGAGACTTAGCCCCCGGCACAATGTCTAAAACTTGATCAACTGAAATGATGAAAATCATCATTCTCTGAGAAATGTGTTTCGGGCGCTTTGGGCAACTTATGGTCCACACATATGCAGCGTACTAAGCCGACTATTTGCTGTACCATCACAAAAATTTGCACTCCCATTTTATTATTGGATAATTCTTGACCAAATGAGCCACAATCAGCACGTATTGCAGAAAATAAAGCGGCAGTAGCTGCGAGTGTACCTGATGATTCTGACGAATTTATTTGGTGCTCGGAAATTCGAGCCTAAAACCATGTTAGGCGCAATTAAGGCCAACATTTAAAAGCCAATATCTTAAAATAAATGTAAGAAATAGTTCTTCCATATGATAATAAATACTACTTAATAAAGTACCTCCAAATGAATCAACCCTTATTAAACTTTTTTTATTATACTAATTAGTGCTAATATAATTTAGAACCATAAACCAAATTAATGAAGAACACAATTTTTTGAGAAATTACTAACAAAAAGGTGCCATATTTGTTGCATACTCAACAGACCACATTGTACACTTCTGGTCAAAGAAACCGGACAAACAAAATTTTATTAAAATTCAATCTTAAATAACTTTTTGGTTTTTGAACGATTTTAAAAGAAAAAACAAATTTTTAAAGAAAACAAGGCAATTTAAGAGGATGCCGTAGCACGTTAAATTAGCTAAAAGGCGATTCGCTGCCGTTTTTATATATTTGTTTTGAGAAAAAGTTGTACATAGAAAAGTTTCTTAAAATGATCCGAAGATTATCGGAAAGTTAATTGATTTTTGGTAATGGTAATAATTAACACATTAAATTTCCCAAAATTACAAAACCGTAAAAATAACCAACTTTCCGATAATCCTTGGATCATTTTAAGAAACTTTTCAATATACAACTTTATTCTCAAACAAATATTTAAATAACGGCAGGGAATCGCGTTTTAGCTCACTTAACGTGCTACGGCATCCCCTTAATAATGATGGTCATTTTACAGACGGTCCACGGATAGGGTTAACAAAAGGACAAATGGACCAAAAATTTAATTTTTCGAAAAAAGTCATTTTTATTAAAAAAAAAAAAAAATTGCTTGTGAAAAAAAAAGGATTTACAAAGAGAAAATTTTGATTATGTATACAGGGTTCGCAAGAACTTAAAAATATAATTTTTCACCAAGCATTAGCTAACTTAATTTTTTATTTTTAGGCAAAATATCATTAGTATAATTTATTTAGAATAATGTTTGTAATCGATAACCACAATAATAAATTTTATTGAACTTTAAAATTTGGCAAAAACGCCTATGATCATATTCGTTAACAGCTGGAAAATTGTGTTGTGTAAGAATTTGGACAGAAAGGGTTTCAAAAGCAAATTATGAAAGTTTTTTAGGTCATTTTATCAAAATTTAAAATAATTAATTTTTGACAACTCCAAAGTCAGTTATATAATTTTTTTTTAATTCTCTGTAAAATTCATAGTCATTTAAAATGCCATTCTAAATAAATTTTCAAAATGATATTTTGCTTAAAAATGAAAAATAATGGAATTTTACTCTTGGAGAAAAAATCATGTATTTTAAGTTTTTCAAGTCCTGTATACAAAATCAACTTTGTAAATCCTATTTTTTTACAAGCGAAAATTTTAATGAAGAAAGACTTTTTTTCGAAAAATGAAATTTTTGGTCCATTTGTCCTCTTGTTAACCCCATCCGTGGACAGCCTGTATATAATTGCCCAAACGCAAATATATTGTGGAAACTTAAGGTTTGGATGGTCGTATTTCCAAAACTAATAAGGATAAGTATATCAAAGGTAGTATTTTTCAAATGTCTTTAAAAGCTCTTTTTACTGGTGATATATTATTATACACTGTGTCTTTTTTGAAATCACACTTAGTCATTACTTGTATATTTTAAGGAATAACAAAATTCTAATTACTGATTTGGAAACTACGAAACCAACTTAACAAACTAATATTTGTATTTTTTTTCCATAAAAAAAAAATAAGAAAAGTGTAAAAAGTATAACTAAGTACACACAAATTTCATTGCTGTTTTTAATGTGTTGCCTTTTAGAATAAAGATATTGATATAAATAAATAAAAAAAAAGAAATGGTTAAAAAAGATGGGGCTTTGAAATCCAATACACTGGTAAAAAATTGTGAAGGTAAATTATTCTACAGGGTGTTTAAAAATATGGGTTAAAACTGCAACATTTGGCTTTTCCCTGTATAACACCTAATCCTATAAAACTTTTTGCAATGCTCATGTTTAATAATAGTTTTGCTGGAAAAGCTACTACTGGGTGAAAAGATAACTATGGCTCTATCCACCAAGCCTGCTTAGAAAGCAGGCTATCAGTATGATAAATATTTGTCAGAATTTGGTGAATACAGCCGTTAAAATCGGTCAAAAAACCAAAAAGTTATTTAAGATTGAATTTAAACAAAAATTTTTTTGTCCAGAAGTGCTAGCTCATTCAATAGCTCTAGTATTCTTTGTATACACAAAGCAACAGAAAAAATGATAAATATTAATATTTTTACTTAGGTGATAAAGAACAGCTTGTCAGCCCAAAGACTGAAATTGAGGGTAAACCAGCGAAACTATTTAACAGTGTCGCTCTAGCAAGTAATGGAGATATTTACTGGACGGATTCATCCAGTGATTTTACCCTGGAAGATGGAGTATTTACATTGCTAGCTGATCCAACTGGAAGGTATGTATTTAAACAGTTAAACATAAAATACTAGATTGAACACGTTGATTTTGAAGGGTCGCTTTGCAGTTGAATATTAACACATTCATCATGCTGTGGAGAATATAATATAGTGCGATTCCAAAGCTTTTCGAGGATATCGTGTGTGATCACATTAAAGGTAGAGTGATGCGTGCTTTGGTGGACGAGCAACATGGATTTGTTTGGGGGAAGTCGACAGAGACAAATCTCCTGGTTTTCATTCAGTATATACTGGACTCCCTGGAGAGCCGATGTCAGGTCGACGCAGTCTACACTGACTTTTCAAAGGCGTTTGACAGGGTTGACCACGTTTTGCTCTGTGAAAAGCTGAGGGCTTTTGGAATTAATGGTACCTTACTTGAGTGGCTTCAGAGTTATTTACAGTAGAACACAGATTGTCACCGTGAAGGGATCACATTCGGGGAGTATTCTGGCGACTTCTGGCGTACCTCAGGGAAGTCATCTGGGACCGTTCCTTTTTAATATTTTTATTAATGATATTCAATCTGTTATAAAACACTGTAACTTTTTATTATTCGCTGATGATATGAAAATTTTCACAACTATAAAATCACCTTAAGATCAACAAAAGGTACAAACAGATCTAAATGCAATATCCAATTGGTGCTTCAGAAATAATCTAGACCTTAATATAAGTAAATGCAAGTCATTGTCGTTTTATAGAACTCTTAACCCAATACAAACACAATATTCCATCGGAGCCGCTCAGCTTGAGAGTGTTGCATCCATGAACGATCTCGGTGTCATATTGGATAGAAGCATGACTTTCCAGCTGCACTTTGACCATATCATAAACAGGGCACTAAAAATGTTGGGATTTGTTTGCAGGTTCACTCGTGAGTTTAAGGGGCTCTTAGCAGTCAAGTGTTTGTATACGTCCTTAGTCAGATCAATACTTGAATATGCATCAGTTGTATGGTCTCCTACATACGAAAACCATGTGTATGCCTTGGAAAAGGTGCAAAACAAATTTTTGAGATGTCAATTGTCCGGAACTGCTTGATAAATTTGGCCTCTTTGTTCCACCTCGTAATACTCGACACCGTCTTATGTTTGCTCCAAATTTTAGAAGGTGCAATTATGGAAGGCATTCTCCGGTCGAGAGAATCATTAGAGGTGCAAACGGAGCTTGATGTCGATTTTTTAATTCTTCATTGCTGCGGTTCAAACATCAAATGATATTACTTGATCTGTGATGTGTGTATGGCGCTTTTATCACTGACGCGGCTTTTTATGTATAACTTTGAAATTGTTATATCGTTTGATGTTGGTTATTTTCTAAATGTTAGCATGTTTTTCTATTTTCATGTAAGATGTATTATGTATTTAGTTTATTTAGTATATAAGTTAGTCATAGAAACTGTAATTGGGGTTGCCCGTAAATAAATAAATAAATAAATAAATATAACTCATACACAAAATTATCGCATATGCTCAATTTTCTCCATAAGCTTCAATACAAACTTGCTTTAATTTAAATGACCATATCTCTTTTAATAATTAGGTTATCAAGACAATTAAAAAAAGAAAATGTTAAAGAAAGGTGAAGCTATAACTTTGGCATAACCATTGTTATTTATTTTTAACATTAAAAATTTTTGAATAAAATTTATATTTTAATCTCTCTGTATGATGCGCTGTTAAAACAGAGTAATCAAATTTGTGATGACAAAACATCAGAAATAAGTAAGGGTATAATTTATTGACAAATAAGATTACTGCCTTTTAACAGCATATCACACAGGGCAATTAAAATTTTTTTTTTTGCCAAAAACTTGTAATCACTCTGTAGAATATATTGTTAACAGTAAATATCAACGGTTACGCCAAAGTTATAGCTTCCCCGATTCTTTAACATTTTCTTTTTAAATTATTGCCATAACCTAAATATTAAAAGAGATATGGCCATTTAAATTAAGAGGATGCCGTAGCACGTTAAATTGAGCTAAAACGCGATTCGCTGCCGTTTTTTAAATATTTGTTTTGGAAAAAAGTTGTATATAGAAAAGTTTCTTAAAATAATCCATAGATTATCGGAAAGGTAATTATTGATTTTTGGTAATGTTAATAATTACCACATAAAATTTCCCAAAATTACAAAACCGTAAAAACAACCAAATGTAAAAATAACCAACTTTCCGATAATCTTTGGATCATTGTAAGAAACTTTTCTATATACAAATTTTTCCCAAACAAATATTTAGAGAAACGGCAGCGAATCGCGCTTTAGCCAAAGAATACCAATCCATAGAACCCCACAAGTGAGATTTCACCCAGACCCTAAAAATTTTTAGTACCTACCGCGACCAACATTGGCGAAAATAGTGCGATGTCGCTTTGCTAATACGATTACCGTCAGAAATTGATAGCAGTCGCTGACGAGCAGTCGGCCCGATCAGTTAGAGTGAGGATATACGCAAAATTTATTAAAAATAAAATCCCTGATAAATTGTAGTATCCATAAGATTATTAAATTTATGATTTCAAAATAGGATATATCTATGGGTTTTTGACAAAACATCGTAAGCGACATTCGTCAGTTTTACGGGAAACGTTTTTTTTTCATTGGCTTTATTTCAGATGAAGATATGTTCTATATTGGTTCGGCGGTTCATTTAATTAATGGTAGTTATTTGGGTACACGCCAAAAATAAATTAATTGTACCAAAAAAACAAAAAAAAAAAATAAAGCAAGTAAATAGAGAACTAAAAATCGACGTTTTGGTGGCAAGTCTGCCACCGTTGTCAAGATAAATTAAATAAAAATAAAAAATTTAAAAAGTAACTATTATTTAGGTTTAGAATTTTAAAATTTTTAGTTTTTTAGAGATTCTTCTAGAATTCTTAGACATTAAATGTTAAATATGTTTGTTTTGTAATTCAAATTAAGAAGCAATCTAAAATAAAAACATTCAGATCTCGGTTTTTCTTTAAAAATAACGCGATGGGAAGAAAAAATTGTTTCCCGTAAAATTGGCGAATGTCGCTTACGATGTTTTGTAAAAACGCATCGATATATCCTATTCTGAAATAATAAATTTAATAATCTTATGGATACTGGGTCCATTTATCGGGGATTTTATTTTTATTAAATTTTGCGTATATCCTCACTCTAACTGACCGGGCCGACTGCTCGTCAGCGACTGCTATCAATTTCTGATGGTAATCGTATTAGCAAAGCGACATCGTAGTACTTTCGCCATCTGTTGGTCGCGGTAGTTACTAAAATTTTTAGGGTACGCCGAAATCTCACTTGTGGGGTTCTATGGATTGGTATTCTTTGCTTTAGCTCAATTTAACGTGCTACGGCATCCTCTTAAAGGAAAAAATTTTCTTATTGAAGCTTATGGATAAAATCGAGAATATGCGATATTTTTGTCCTTTAGTGTATTATTAATTAAAAACATTTGGTTAAAAAAAAAAATTAAAAAAATGGGCTTACAGAATAAAACAAAAATAATGTTAAGAGGTCTCAGTAACCAAAAGATTATTTTAAAGAGAAGATCATGTAAATTGGTGCATTACAACCTCGAGTATAGCTCTTTCATGAATTTGCTATAAAATTCTGAAAAGCGATTTAAACAAATAGACAAAGAAAACTATTAGGTATAGGAGAAAATATTTCAACACCCTCTATCATTAAAACGAAGTTATTTTTATATGAACTTTTACTTTTTAAAATGTAAAATCGGCCCATCCATCTTTTAGGACTTTCTGTAACACTTGTATATGAAAGTGTCAGGCTAGGTCATTTTTAACACGCTTTTATTAGCTTGGGTTGTAACTATCTATCTATCTATCTATCTATCTATCTATGTAACGGAATCTTTGAGCCTAATTTTTACCAACTTCCAGCGATTCAATTTCTTTGAAACTTTGCACACGTATCAAGGACCGATGACAATGCAATAATTTAAAAACAGTATCCCGTTATCCTGATTAGGACCGCCAGGATAAATAAATTCCTTTACAGATCCTCTGGCGAAGGAACTTTTTAGTGAATAAACTGGAGCATTTATTTTTAAAAACTAATTGCTATATCGAACTAAAAAATGAAAAATAAATAATAGTTTAAAGAACTAAAAAAACACGCTTTTATATGCAACCGAACTAAAAATTAGAAAATAATTTTTCATTACAAAGAGTTTGTCACTTCAGAATAAAAGCGTGGGGTGCTTAATATATTAAATGTTATAATTATTCTATTTGCAAATATCTATGAGGGAAAATTTATGAAAAAATAGTAAAATGCACCCCACGCTTTTTACCCTGAAGTGACAAACTCTTTGTAATGAAAAATTATTTTCTAATTTTTAGTTCGGTTGCATATAAAAGCGTGTTTTTTAGTTTTTTAAACTATTATTTATTCTTTAATGTAATTCCCACCCTGAGTTGTACAATATATAATTATGCTGGTATTTTTTATTGCCTCAGTAGGTTAAAAATAATCAGTTAGGTTTATCTTGGTTTATATTATTTAAACTTGATAACAATTATATTTAAATTTTATTGCACATAAGCCATAAGTAGAATACATATAAATTTACCTATCATTGTTATTCATTTAAAGCATTTTAGCTGATAAGCACAATATTTCCAGTACAAGTTTGTTACATAAGAGTAATAATAATAAGTTCTCAAGACCTATAAAATTCTTCCAAAGGAAGTTAGATTCTATAGATAATAACCTGCTTAGGAAAAATTCAATTGGTTTTAGCAAAAATTACCTTAGCTTTTAGCATAAACCTTCTTCAAACAAAGGGGATATGATAAAATATAATAATATAATTAATCTTTCCGAGGGTGTGATTCACCCCTAAAGCGTAAGGGTGAATCACACCCTTTACTTGATATCTCATTTTAAAGATTGTTTAACCCTTACTATATCACCATAGTTTAAAGAAGCTCACACTTACAGGTAATTTAATATTATACAGGGTGTCCCAACACCAAATAACTTCGCCCCTGTACAGGGTGGCTCGAATTCGACGCTCATCATTGGGATTTCGGAAACCGTAAGAGATGCAGGATCGGTTAAATGGAGGCAAAGTTGCGCAATTTGATGCTCAATAAAATGCCGTTTTGCGTTTTGCGTTTTAAAAAATTCCGAGTACTTCCGAAGATATTCGAAAAGAACCGGAAATTTTCTGGCTATATTTGTTAAGATAACTCAAAATGAAAAACACGTTTTCATGGCCACTTTTTCTGCTCTATAATTCAGTGTAATTAAATATTGAATCTGACGTTTCGGCTTCTGGCGACCATCATCAACTTAATTTTTTAAAATACGGACCTGATATTTTTTCAATTTAATTAAATCCTTTCATCACTCTTAAAAACACTATATATCGCCACTTTGATATTTGCCGACGTTTCGTACAGACAATTCCATCACCAGAATATTACATATTTATTTAACCATAATACGGCCCTGAACTACATTTTTAGGTAAAAAGGTAAAAAAAAGAATAAACTTATTACATATTCATAATGTTTTATTGCAACTCATTGATATCTAACAGCGGAAATTACTTTATTAACAGAATCTAACCAGCAGGTACGAGATTCAAGGAAGAACTTCATTTAATGTATGGATTGGTATGTGGAGGAACAAAATTATTAGACCTTTCGTTTACGAAGGGACCTTAACTTCCGAACGATATCTAAATTTGATTAGCAATGATGTCTTAGACGCCCTAGATAATCAACCTTTGGCAGTATTTCAAGAAATATGGTGGCAGCAAGACGGAGCTCCTGCCCACAATGGAAAGTAGCTCAATTCCTTTTACCATATATTTCCTAATAAATGGTTTGCAAGATGGCCCGCTAGGAGCCCAGATCTTAGTCCCCTAGATTATTTCCTTTGGGGATATCTTAAGAACCGTTTATTTAAAAATGCACCTCACGACCTTTAAGTACTACGACAAAATTTGATAAGGGAAGTTGCTGCCATTCCTGCGAGAACAAGTTATTCGAGCTGTATTAAAAATACAAAGCAAAGCAGAAGAAAATGTATCGAGGCGGAAGGTTATCTCTTTGAACACTTATAATAGTGTTTAAATTATGTTTATTTTAATATGGGCATCAAGATAGTATTACAAATTGTTTATGTAAGCTGATTTGTTGTCTACCTTTTTGTATCTTATGTCTAATATTCATGAAATTTTCGGTTAATAAGTAATTTCTCTATTGGAAATATCAATAAATTGTTGTTGTTATTGTTGTGTGTGTTTTTAGGGAAAAACCCGCTTTTTTTGTCATCAAATTTTATTTCGGGCGGTAAAGTAAAGCGCTCGGCAGAAGTCAAGAAAATAGGCGCTACGGAGAAAACAACCTTTTTTGCTCTTCAAAAATTTGTTTGGTGGAAAATAGGCCTCCGAGATTTTTCTAGCCTAGGACGTCTTAAACAGTTAATACGGCCCTGGTGTCATGTCATATACACAGGTTAAAAAAATAATTTGCTATTGTATTATAACCAACACCGTCCTGGTGAACTATAGAATACAGATGTTTTTCAAGAATACTATTTTAAGGACTCTTAATTAGTAAATAATAATTATATTTATACAGTACTTTATTATACCAAGTTCTATTTAACAAAATAGTTACAAACTTTTACATGACAGGCAATACGGATTTCGTCACAAGAGATCTACAGCAGATCTTATTCCTTCGTTTCACACAACTGGAACAAGTCTCTTGAGTTTCTAGGTGAGTCCCAGATCGTTGCTCTTGATATATCTAAAGCTTTCGACCAAGTCTGGCATGACGCAGTTCTTAATAAACTTCCCTCCTACGGTCTTCCAACTAAACTCTGCTCTTGGCTCTCCAGTTATCTTTTTAATCGACGTATATCAGTCATTGTTGATGGCCACTCTTCAAGCTTTCACGAAATTAATGCTGGAGTGCCTCAGGGTTCAGTATTAGCACCAACTTTGTTTCTTCTTTACATCAACGACCTTCTTTCTTCCACAACCAATCCCATTCATAGTTATGTTGACGATAGTCACTCCACTTGTCAGTCTCTCAACTCGACTTGGAAAGCAAACGCAGGGCGATGCAGATATCTCTTTCACAGGATCTTAATTTGATATTGGATTGGGGCGCCAAAAATCTCGTTCAATTTAATGCATCCAAAACACAGTCATGTTCCTTGTCGCGAAAAAAATCATCAAACACTCATCCTTTGCTTATGAGTGGCCAGGTTTTGCAGAGCGGGGACACATTTAACCTTGTGGGCGTCACATTTGAGAATAACTTTAACACATTGTATCTATAGCCACCGCGGCTTCAAAAAAGCTTGAATTTTTTTTTCCGAGCCAAAAGTATTTTTCTCCTTCCAATTTATACACTTTGTATGTGTCCCAAATTCGACCCTATCTGAAATATTGTTCTCATGTCTGGGGAATGGCATCCCCTACAACCCTCAGCATTCTTGATGCCATTCAAAGAAGGGCTGTTCGTCTTATTAATGATCCTTTACTTACTCAAAGACTTCCTTCTCTTGCCCATCGTCGAGCTGTGGGAGATCTATCGCTCTTCTATAGATACTTTTACGGCTTCTGCTCCGATGAATTATCCAGTATAGTCCCTCCTCGTGCAGCTCCCAACAGAGAAACTCGTGGTGCCGCGCGTATGCATCCCTATACGGTTCAATTGGACAGGCCCCGAACTTCCCATTTCGTTCGTTCCTTTATCCCTAGAGTTTCTAGACTGTGGAACCTACTGCCAGCGGAGGTCTTTCCTTCCCCCAAATCTTCAAGTTTTAAGTCCCGTGTTAAGAAACTTCCTCTTACCCTGCTTAAGACACCCACGGTACGTTAGTATTTAGGCTTTTAGTCTTCGTGGATTGTCCAAAGATATAAAAAAAAACTACTTGTTATTTCCTTGCCCTGCCAAGTTGCATCTGTATCCGAGCACTGCCGTATCTGGCGAGCGCAGATTGCGGAGCTCGCTTGTCCTAGAATATGAATCCGGAAGATTGCCCTGGAAATTCTGGGACACCCTGTATAACAAATGCCATAAACTGTTACTAATACAAACACGCTGTAAAGCTAGTTCATACAGACGCGAAACGCGAATTGCAGAAACCGCGAATTTCATTCCCATTGGCCAATTTCACATAAAATTAAAGGCGGGTAATTCAAAATAAAGATAGTTTAAAGATGTTGCGAATTCGCAAAATTTAAAATCTAGTGGGCGGGAAACTTGAGATCATTTTAATTTCTGGCGATTATTCGCGTGCGCACATGCGTAGAAACAAGAGGTTATTTGTCATATGACATTTCAAAAACAATTTTGTTATTGATATTTTTATGTCATTCTATTAGCTGTTTTGGAACGTTATTTTTGTGTTCATTTTCTTAAATATTTTGTATTTTTATTTGAATTTATATTAAGTTTTTAGCCCTTTTCATTTTATAACAAATTTGCAGCGTTTTTACGTCTTAAGCCGCATCTACATTAGTAAATAAATGTGTTGTATGTTGAATCTAGAATTCGGCGCAAATATTTGCGGCGCAAATTTCATGTTCTACCCACGTTCAATTTTACGTTGTGTGTCGTGCGTTCGTGCTCAAAACGTGTGTGATCTTATGCGTTGCATACTATTTTGTTATTCTGGATTTGTTTATATTTTTCGCCAATTATTTTATATTTTGTAAAAGATAAATTTAAATAAAGAGGATGTTCTTCTTCTGATACAAGAATATCAAAAACAAAGACTTTTATGGGATCAAGCGATAAGTGGCATTTTCATAAAAACAAAAAGAATGATGCTTGGGAAGAAATCGCAAAATGTGTTATACGTATTATTTCAAATGAAAATTCAGTTTTTATTAAAGTTTTCGCCTTACAGTTGTTGTTTTTAAAAGATAATAAATTTTTAAAAATAAAAATTAAGTTTTATTACCACATTATCTTTACATAATCTTTTAGAACGTCAATTAAAGCACTGCATACTTCTGGAACTATCAATGATATGCTTTGTTTGGATATTTTAAAAAGATATTGAAGGCTTGTATATGAATCTCAGTAGCCATAAAACGTAATGTGACAGCTAACCTTTCCTTCCCGGATATGGCTTCTCTAAGCTTGGTGTCCTTTTTGATAATTTTTGGTCCAATCTTATTTATTAAAATCTCTCACAACAGGCTATTTTTCCATAAATGACTTGAGTGCCCAAAAATGGTGTTTTATTTAAATGGCCACCTTGTATTTATAGAGATTGTAGTTAAATATTGTTTTCCTCGACAACAAATAAAAATGACGTAAAACACTCCTTGATCCTTTTTAAACGAATAATATCACACGCGTGTTGAAATCTACATTTCAACACTAGAGTTGAAAAGTACATGCAAACTGACTGCTTAAATTCCGGTAAAAAATTACAGTATATTTTTGACAAATTGAAGGTTTTGATTTACCAGTGCTAATACACATTATCAGTATTTCAAATTATATTGATTTTAGTTTTATGTTTAAGGACTTATTAGATCATTTATAGATATTATTTTATAGCAAATGCTTTTAGTAATAATAGGCAAACCATAAAAATAAACTTTTTAATAAGGAACGCTGGATTTTTTATATTTGTGCGAAAATATAGGTTATGTTTGTGACGTCACCTTTTTGCCATATCTGACAAAAAAACTATATATCGTCAGTTTGCTCAAATGCAAAATCGAACGTCATCATAATGACACTTTTTTCCTAAAAAAACAAATGGCTTGCAATTTGCAAAGCCCCAAAAATGACAAACTTAGCACCTAACGAAGCTGTCCTGACTAAGTAATGTCGCAAAAAAAAAAAAAAAAAAATGTGCATGAGTCAAAGGGCATAACATTAGAAATTGCCACAGTCCGGTCCCGGTCGAGAAAGCAGATTTTCCTTATCTTCCGGATGAAGTTCTACTTGCCAAT
>JACEGR010007039.1:0-53772 GCA_014170235.1 Listronotus bonariensis
TATAGTAAGAACATTTTAAAAGCGCAAATTCGGTACCCTTTGAAAATAATATAAAAAAACATAAAAAGAGGCCGCCTGCAATCGGACTATTTTATATAAAGGCGCCGCTATCCTTTACAGCGACGCGCCGATACACTATGGGATAGAAATCCATTATTTCGGCCAAAGCAACTTTGAAATTTTAATGGCTTATGTTGTGTATTTCAAAGTAGATACTCAAACTACATGTACGCAAAATTATAAAAGGATATGACGACTTCTATTGGGGTAATAAAAACTTGAAAATGTATTTTAAGTAAACATAAATATACAACATTTAATCTACTTAGTTTATTATTACCCTTGATTACTAAAAAAGTAAAAGAGTTTAAATAATAAGAGCTATTGTTGTGTTTCCGATGCAGTCTCGCGAAGTCTCGCTACTTTTGTCAAAGATTTTTTTACCTTTTTCTTTATCAGTTTTGATACTTACAATTGCCTTCCTACTTTTTGCTACTTCTGAGTGTAAGGACAGATACAAGTTTTTTTTTATAATTTACAAGGTTTTCCATTTTAAAAATTAATATTTTTTGTCCTACACTGTATATCCTAAAAGATAAAAGCATTCTGATGAAAGATATGGATTCTACAGAATCTACCCAACAAAACAGGGTTTTTATTTATTTTATACGTGAAAAAATAAAGAAAGTTGGGAAAGATGCATCTCTATTACGGTTCTAAGAATAATTTAAAATTATTTTCAGATGTGGATGGTCATATTTCCGAAACTAATTGAGATAGACACATCAAATGTAGTATTTTTTTAGAGCATTTTAAAAGATTTTTTTGGTGGTGATATAATATTCAGGGTATTCCATTTAAAAAAATCATACCTATTGTCGTACCCTGTATATCATATGAGATAATAGCCATCGGATTACTGATTAGATTAATACCAAATAACCAAATAAGCTGATATTTTAGTTTATTTTGTACAATAAAAATAATAATGTTAAGGGGGTGTAAATTTTTATAATAACATATAATAAGTTTTAGGTTTCCAAAAGATTGTTATAATTTATAATAATTTTTCACATATTTCAGTTAAAAGCACCTCATTTTAAGTTGGATTGGTAAGTTTCAGATATTGTGACCAAAAAATCAATTTTCCATCCCATAGTGATGACCAGCTGCATCAACTGGCATATCATAAAGAAATATAGCAAAGGTGGCTGCGAAGATAAGCTGTAGCTGGATAACCATGGGGTTTTTAAAAAAGTAAATACTGGAACATATACAGGTCGGATAAGACCACAGTATAAAATTATTTTAGTCTATACAGGGTGTCTCAAAAAAGTGTGACGTATCAAAGCTATATTTTTTAATGGAACACCCTATATTTTATGACGGTTTTAGATTCTACTTTAAAAAATAACTCAAGTTTTTTATAGTACTAAGTATCTAATTTTATTCGTTTTTGTGATTTTTGATTTTTGAAAAATGCAGAGGTAAAATTAAATTGATCTTACTTTAACACTTTTAACACTTTAAACTTTAAAATGTGTAATAAGATTAGAAAAAGTCTGCCCTATCATACGTAGGTCAAATCAAGATCAAATATTGTACAGGGTGATCAAAAAATAATTTCAATTTTTAGAAAATCGAATAGCCATATCTCTCTTATTTTAAATGGCACACCCTGTATTTTTTACGTCACATGATGACAAATAAAATACTCTTTCAAATGGTGTATAGGTTGCCTATACCTATCTTTTGTGCTTTTTAGTAAAATCTGTTTTTACAAATTTTTAGTCCAAATGTTTATTTAAATTAAAGTTGGCTGTGACATAGCAGCCATTAATATTTTCTTAAGAAAATAACAAAGACCATTTATTGATTTATGATAAAACACTAGTTTTAGTCAGTTTAAAAGAAATTTCAATGATTTTAAATAAAAAGATGAAATACAACAAGATGATATAATACTGGTAGGATGTGAAAAAATTGTTTACTTTAGTCTAGAGTTAATCCTGAAAAATATTCCAGGAGAAACCATCTGATAACCTTAATAGTTGCTTTAAAAATTTGACACAGTGATTATGTATAATGGAAGAACGATTTATACGTCACAGAATGTCGTCATAACTGACCAGAGGCGTTATTAGGATTGTTTAAAAACACAAGTTTTATCATTACCACATTCAGCTGAAATAAGTGTTATTGGAAGTAGCATTATAAGCAACTAATTTTTTTTTCTGTGAATTTTAAAAATAGTGGCAGGTAATACAAAATCTTTTAATTTTGTGCTTTTTTCCAACAAATTTACATTTTGCAATACCGGCTTAGTAAATACTCATAGCTATATCACAGCCTACTTACATTTAAATAGACATTTGGAATAAAAATATGGTAAAACGGAATTTACTTAAAAGTTTAAAAGATACGTATAGGCAACCTATACATTATTTGAAAGAGCATTTGGTTTGTCATCATGTGGTGTAAAAAATACAGGTTGTTCCATTTAAAATAAGATAGATATTGCAATTTGACTTTCTAAAAAAATGAAATTATTTTTTGATCACCCTGTATAATCTATGATCTCTATATGACCTACGTATGATAAGGCAGACTTTTCCTAATCTTGTAACAAATTTTAAAGTTTAAGGAGTTTATATTGTTAAAATAAAATTAATTTAATTGCACCCCTGCATTTGGAAAAAAAATCAAATATCACAAAAACGAATAAAATTAGACACCTGGTACTATTAACAAACTTAAATTATTTTTTATGTAGAATCTAAAACCGTCATAAAATATAGGGTGTTCCATTTAAAAATTTTACGTTGAGACGTCACACTTTTTGAGACATCCTGTATAGAGTAAAATAATTTTATACTGTGGCTTTATCCGACCTGTATATGTTTCAGTATTTACTTTTTTAAAACCCCATGGTTATGCAGCTACAGACCGTGTCACGACCCCATGTAGAAAATAGTAAATGGCACACTGTTTTCATGCATAGAAAATGCCTTATATCACACTAGTGTTGCAGGTAACCACTAGTGTTGCAAAAGTATCACATATGCTGTCATCGCTGTCATTGTTATTTAAAAATAAATTTGGAGTTATCAGGCTGTTAATGGGATTTACATTGAAAAGCCATGCAATATTTTTTAATGAGGACCTTTTTAATTCTTAAATGATAAAAAGCGACTAGGTAGGTGATTTTTGATATACAAATATTGTTAAACAGTATAATATATCGCAGTAAGGAAAAGTATATATCACCCTGAGTGATGCAAAGTTTTCAATTGTTTTCTTATTTTTCCGTGAAGACAAACAACTTTTATTGTTTTTGGTGAATAACTTGTGGTCGTAGGAAAAATAGTGTACGATCCTTGTGTGAAAATCACTTTTCTTACACGCGCTGGGTTTGTCGCACTCACTGCTATATTATACTGTTTTGACAATATTTTTACATCGAAAATCACCTACCTAGAAAGCATTATATAACTTTTATCATTTTGGAATTTAAAAAGGCCCTCACTTAATAAAAATTGTATGGTTTTGTTAGGTAATAACGCTAATAGTTTAATACGGTTTTCTGCTATTATAAGTGTTTTTAAAAATTATCGATTCTTACATATTTTAGACACTCTTCTAAATAAAACGTAAGTGGTGCATATCAAAATATTCCGTTTTTTAAAAATATCAGTAAATAAACTTACGGGACCAGGGAGTGAAAAGGGGTGCTGGGTGGGGTAAAATTGGTAAAACGAGTTAATGAAACTGAACATCACATATAAAATTAAGTAAAAATAACAGTTTTCCTCATATTTTTAAGAAAAAATATAAAAATATGAAAATTGTAAATGCATAACCTAAAGTCCTAAAAGTAAGGAAAAAACGACTACCAAACGTCAGTTACCATGCAAAATATGGAAAGCATTTGGCAACGTCGGAAGGGTCTGATTCTATTTATGAATGGATAAAGAAAGTGGATTCATAAAGTGTGTATTAGCCTTAGGTTTAATTAGGGATTAAAAAAGATTTAACTAGTTGTTTGAGTACACGAAGAAAGAGAGGAAGGAATTTGATCTATAGGCTTTTTTCTCTGGCGCTTTAGGTCGAACGGTCAAGCGGCAAGGCTGCCTCTATAAAGTACGTGCTCAAAGGTAGAAGGAGATTTTTAATTTGATCTACTTACCTGACAACACTGTGCCAGTCAGTGAAAGTTGTTTTTGTGGTTATGTCTATTTTTGTTTATGTTTTTATTTTTCGTAAATTTTAATAAATATAAAATAAGATGATTTTCGCTAATTTGGGTTCTACCGTTTAAGGTAAATAAAAGTTTTTTTACTGTCACTACAATAAATATGTCACTTGCAAAACCAATAGCAGTTTTTAGAATGACATCATAATATGTATCACACCAGTGTTGTAAAGTACTTTGCAACACTAGTGCTGTAAAGTACTTTGCAGCACTAGTGTGATATAACGCATTTTCTATGCATGAAATATACACAATTTTTTTTGCGCTGGGTTTGGGTAACATCGATATTTATATGGAAGATATCTTACGTTGAGTTGTGGCTGTGTTCACGTCAAATTATAAGAAAAGGAAACTAGACTTTTGTAGTTTGTAAAAACGTTCCAGTAATTACTAATTTTGCGTAGCAGAGCACTTTAAGGGTAAAAACCATTCTCGGTGCTGCTTGTCAAGCAAGGAGTCCTAGCTTTTGAGAAATACATCAACAATGGGATGTATACAAGCGGTTTAAAAATACATTACATTACAAACAAACACCATTCACATTTTAAAATATTTGTTTTAAAAACATATATTTCTCTAAAGAAGGTTAAAATTAATTTTTTACTGTACAAGTACTTCTTTTAACTTTTATTTAATGACGAACGATTTGTTTCGATCAACTCCGGAAGGCTAAAAAGCCTAAACGACTTATGTACCGTGGGTATCTCAAGCGAGGTAAGAGAAAGGTTAACACGGAACCTAAAAAATACTTGAAAAGAAGATTTGGGGGGAAAAAGAAAAGACCTTTCCGCGGGCAGCAGGCCCGCACAATCTAGAAACTCTAGGGATAAAAGAACGAACGAAATGGGAAGTTCGGGGCCTGTCCAATTGGACAGTATAGTAATGCTGTTTGTGGAACCGTGGGAGTGAAGAAATTATACTGAACAATTCTTCAGAGCAGAAGCTTTTTTGTAAGTGAAGGGGTATTAATTGATGAATTAAATGAAATCAAAAATGCTAAGGGTTGGCGATGTAAAGAGGCGGTCGATTTGGAATTCGCATAAAATCTGTAAATTAAAGAATAAAAGTACTTTTTGACTCGAAAGAGAAATCCAAGCTTTTTAAAGCTGCTGTGGCTATGGATACAATGTGTTTATGCCAGTTAAGATCAAACAAATGTGACGCTTGAACGAATTGACAAGATTAAAGGTGGCTTTTTTGCGTAAAGGAACATAATTGTGTTGTGGATGCATTAAAATGGACAGAGACTTTTGGCGCCCCAATTCAATATTGAATGAAGGTTCTTGTGACGGAGACAAAAATTTGATTTTTATTTAATTAAGGTTTAACATTAAATTACCTGTAAAAACAAGCTTTTTAAACCAATTAGATATGATAGGGGTTAAAAGATCATTAAGAGTTAGATCTTAATTATTAATCTTTCTGGCGACTGTATGATTCCCCTTGTAATTTATTATTATACTTTAAAATAAAAACCTGTTGTTTGAAAAGCAAATAATGAGTTTTCTTTAGGACATTTAATTATCAAAAATAAAAATAAATAGTTTTTGATAGTTTCAAAATCAGTTTTATAAAAATTTTTGATATCCCCAGCATTAATGAAATTATTTAAATGCTATTTTAAATAAATTCTCTAAATCACATTAGCTTAAAAATTTAAAAATAAAAGGTGAGTTAAGGCTGCTCTTTGGAGATATTTACATGTTTTTGCAATTTAGCAAAATCGGCATTTTGCTTTCGTTAACCCTGTATGTCCTAAAAGTTTTGGCACACAATATTTATCGGTTTTTTTTAATGAAGAAATTTATTTAAACACTAACTAGTTATCATAAATTACAACTCAATGTAACTAAACTATACTATCGAATTATGTGGAGTGGCCCATTCTGCTCTACCAGACGCAAATTTCTTCGAATGTCTCTCATGAGGTCCTGGACGGAATTCAGTTCAATTTCTCTTAATTTCTCGTACATTCGCCGTCTTAATTGTTCCTCATCTTGTGCTTCCCAGCCTCACATGATAAACCTTTTCTAGACAGTACAGCCCAAAAATCCTCTATTGGGCGAGCCTGCGGCAAGTTTGGAGGATTATCGTTTTGGGAACAAAGGTATGTGGTGTTGTCGAAGCCAGTTTGGGTATCTCTTGGTAAGGCATGATGCTAGGTCTGGTCAAAACATGATATCGTCATTAGCATGATGTTCGCGGACAAAACTGAAGCAATTTGGAAAGGCAGTTATCAATATAGCTCTGACTATTCAAAGCTTCACCCTCACTCTTCCCACAAAAGGTCGGGATACCCCTGTTAGAAATTGCGCACCAGACAAGGATTTTATCTGCAAATTCTCAAGCTTTATGTTTGTATCTAACATTATCAGGGCATTCCTCTACGTTGTCCGTATAAAATCCATCGTTTCCCTTCATTTCCAGAATTACCAAAGTGAAATACTTTTCGTCATCTAAACAATGCTTTTTCATTGGCAAAATGTACCCGCCTCAGTTGACGACAACATCTTCGGTATACGAAAGAAGCTGCGCTTGAGAGATCATTTGGGGGCACTTACGTCTCTTTCGATATTTAAGACCATTCCCCCTCAATTCCAACGATATCGTACTCTTAGAAGATCTGTATTGCCTAGCCAGTCTCCTCGTTGACATTCCAATCTGGTTTTTGCTCTTCTCGCAATATCTCTGCTTCCCTTTATAAATAATATTTTTACATAAAAATAAAAAACGCCCTTAAAACAAGCAAACAAAATAAATTTTCCTTGGTTTTTAGGATATAAAAGAACAATTTTAAAATAAAAAAGACCAGTAAAGTGCTGCTACATAGCAACCTGTTAAAATAAATATTTATTTCTAAAATACCGAAGCTATTTTAAATTTTAAAACACCTAAAAATTAGATATGCCGAGACTTATCAGGTCCCACTTTGATATTACGTGGTGCATGCGGGCTTAAAATAGGATACTTACCTGAATAGAATATACAATAAGCTTTTAAATGCTTTTTAAATTCATATTGCACTGCCCTAAACATCCCATTTCACGAAAATACACGTGTTCCTATATAAAAATAAACAGTTTTATCAGTGCGTAAGTTCTGCGTAATGAGTTGCAATAAATAATGCATTTGTATTCTGAGCTACAATCAAAATACCTAACAGTTCCCAAACTCTGTTCCAGATTAGATTGATGAGATAAAGGTCCACGACATTCGCCATATTGGCTAGCGCGGCTGTGACGTCAAGTCGGGCCATTTTCGGCCATGTTTGATTTTAGGCAGATCAAGTGGCGTAGAATTAAGGAGAAAACAAAAGAACTGCATGTTGTGAAACAAAATTTATTGGATTATTTTAATAGGTACAACCTAAAACACAAACATAAATGTGGTTTAAATATTGAAAAATTAAAAATTATCAAAGCGACGACAGGACGATGAGGTACCTGGCAAAGCAAAACATTTCCATGTTCCGTAAGTCAAAAACCATTTTTAAAACTTTGTATATCAAGGTGTCCGCTAATGAATGGTACAGAAAAACCACAGATTCCTTATGCCAAATCGTTAGATTTGGCCAAACATCCCTACTGTCCAAAGTTTATAATAAGGATGATACGGGTACGGTGTTGTGCTAAAGAGAAAAAGTAAATTTATTTCGATAATTGTTCCTTTTATCTTAATAAAAGGTATGCCTTTAAACATTAGTTCAGACGAATATTAATTTTTGTGTGCAGACTAAGGGCGATGGTAGCATTCTATTTAAAATTTTCTAAAACTACCCAATTTTTGTTACTGCTCTGTATGTAAACTAGTAAGCCTCATGCTTTCTGCACAAAAAGGTATACTTAGTAAGAATCGGTCTTGACAACCGTTTCTAAGGTATTCCACGTTTTAGCTGTTCAATGCAACCTGAAAGTATGTACCTTCAATAACATCGTATTAGCTATAATTACAACTGCTCAGATATAAATAGCTGATAGCTAAAAACTCCTGGATACAGAGTTTTATTAAAATGTTTAAAACATATCAGAAATTATCGAAATGCATGAATAAAAATATTTATATCCCTTTCAACACCCTGTATCTTCCTTATCATTAACTTTTGGATATAGGTATGTTTGTTTAAATCCTAAATGGGTATTTTCGCATAAGAAATCTGTGGTTTTTCTGTGTACCATCAATTAGCGGACACTCATCAGTATCATATGTATATAAAACACTGAATGACTGAAAACTATTCGACTAAACACTATCAAAATCTCTAAAATAAAACGAGTCCGAACCAATAATATGTGAAGTCTCTAAACTAACCAAAAACATTAACAACTGGAAATCCTTGCAAAATATACAACCAAAATGAAAATGGCAAATTTCCACAGTTTTTACCAAACAAAGCTTCTCGACAAGGCAACGACTCTGTCATCAGCCGATAATGCTACCAACTTTGAACAGAACTGCCAACCGAAATCGTAATTCTCACACCTCACGTCCCCTGACAAAGAGCTATCCCCGGTCTTGCTTATGTGTTTAACATATTTTCCGTTTATCAAACCCTTTTTCAAAGCATGTTTTATCAATTTGACGAAAAAAGTTATTCTTTGCAAAAAGTTCTGCAAGGTCCAAAACCTAGGAGGTAACCATGCCGTGTTAATTGAAAAGGGCGTATCTGCAATTTCTTTCAATATTGACAACTGACTTTTACCATTTAAGCATTTAAGTTTGTTTAGACGTCTGTAAAATTCAAGAGCCGTTTTCTTTAAATAGGGGTTTAAACTTTATGAGCGTAATTTTAAACAAATCCTAAACAGGCATAATAGAATAATTAAAAGTCCATTCATCCTAAAATTACCTTCTTAGCAGATACGTTCTTCTAAATTAACAGGGCAGATATTTAATTCCATTAGTTATCTATAAAAGGAACAGTTTAAAAATGTAAATTCGGTGCTCTTTGATAAGAAAAAAAATCACAAAAAAGTTTAAAGCAAATAAATTGGCATGCTTGTCTTCGCGGCCGTCTTTGCTATATTTCTTTTATGATATGCCGGTTGATGCAGCTGGTCATTGCACTATGGGATAGAAATTAATTTTTTTGTCAAAATTCTGAAACTTATCAATCTAACCTAAAATGAGCTTATTATAAATTATTACAAATGCTTTTTGAAAACCTAAAACATATTATATGTTTTTATAAATTTACACCCCCTTAACATTATTATTTTTTATTGTACAAAATAAACTAAAATGTTAGCTTGTTTGGTTAATTCGGTAGTATTCTAATCAGTAATCCAATGATTATTATCTCATATGATATACAGGGTACGACAATAGGTATGATTTTTTTAAATGGAATACCCTGAATATTATATCACCACCAAAAAATCTTTTAAAATGCTTTAAAAAATACTACATTTGATGTGTCTATCTCAATTAGTTTCGGAAATATGACCATCCAAATCTGAATAATAATTTTAAATTATTCTTAGATGCGTAATAGAGATACATCTTCCCAACTTTTTTATTTTTTAACGTATAAAATAAATAAAAAACACTGTTTTGTTGGGTGGATTCTGTAGAATCCATATCTTTCATCAAAATGCTTTTATCTTTTAGGATATACAGTGTAGTGACAAAACATATTAAATTTTAAAATGGAAAACCTTGTAAATTTATAAAAAAATCTTGTATCTGTCCTTACACTCAGAAGTAGCAAAAAGTAGGAAGGCAATTGTAAATATAAAGACTGATAAAGAAAAATGTAAAAAATCTTTGACAAAAGTAGCGAGACTTCGCGAGACTGCATCGCAAACACAACAATAGCTCTTATTATTTTAACTCTTTTACATTTTTTAGTAAACAAGGCTAATAATAAACTTAAGTAGATTAAATGTTGTATATTTATGTTTACTTAAAATACATTTTCAAGTTTCTTATTACTCCCAATAGAAGTCGTCATATCCTTTTATAATTTTGCGTACATGTAGTTTGGAGTATCTACTTTGAAATACACAAGCATGAGCCATTAAAATTTCAAAGTTGGTTTTGGCCAAAATAATGGATTTCTATCCCATAGTGTATCGGCGCGTCGCAGTAACGGATAGCGGCGCCTTTGTATAAAATAGTCCCATTGCAGGCGGCCTTTTTTATGTTTTTTTGTATTATTTTTAAAGGGTACCGAATTTGCGCTTTTAAAATGTTCTTACTATACGAGGTTTGGCAAAAATGTAATTTTCGCTTAAGAGTAAAGTACTTGTATTCTGGCTAATATCGAAAATTGTTATAAAAAAAAAGGTTAAAATTAAAAGTTAATTTTAAATATGCAATATTGCTTGCCTCCAAAAAAACAATTGTTTTTTTTTGCGAAAATGGTGAAAATATAGGTTTGTATATTAATTTAACACATTTAGTAATTTTTATAGAACATTTTTAAATAAACCTTTTAAATTATTGGTTATTAAATTAGGAACAACTAACAATGCACTAATGTAAAGAAAATTAACATTTTTACAGAAAAAAAACTTATTAAAAAGAACAACAATTTTTCATATTAACAAATATGGAGGTACTTTACTCTTGAGCAAAAACTAAATTTTTGTCCAAACCTGTAAGATGACTGATAACAATTTGATATCGGATGGTTGCTTAGGATTGAAATAGGAAGAACCTTTTATTAAAAATACTATTTTTTGACGACTATAATAAAAAACTTTAAAAAAATCTAAGGATATCTGTAAAACCGCATTTTAATACCTTTTTCATTTGTTTTAAAGTTATTCGTCATTAAAATGGGTCACAATATGGTCGTACATCCTGTATTTTAAGTAGCTGTAATAATACCCAAATTCCTAATTTTTCTTAATACTTATTGATTTAATTAAATTAAGCCTCGTCTTGTAAAATAAAACTTGCTTTATTTGGATTAGAATTTAATTAAAGATTTTTATTAAAAAGTGCTTCATGCCTAGGGTTGTCATAAATTCTATAGTCAATGTCGGGACACCTTGATTTGATGTTTAAGTTTAGAGGGGGGTGGGAGTGGAGGGTGCACCTTATCTTTTTATGTTTAGTAGGAGAGCTAATAAGAATTTTTAAGCAGGTATTTGAGTTGAGTTGAGTGTTAAAAATTAAAAAAAAAAGTTTTTTTGTAGTTTACCAAACAACCAGTAGTTCAAAAACTAAGTCGTTTAGGACATATGTTTATATAAAGTTTTTTTCCTATTTTCTATTGTAGAATCGCCCCGTAAAGTTTGTCGGTTGAGTTACTGGACACCCTGTATGTATGTAGGTAATTTGATTGAAATTGATGAAAACTTTGATGTCTATTGGTGCCTAAACGGTGAGGTTTATCGACTTTAATAAAAAGTACCATATTTTATAAGTTTTTGATTGTCTATAAAATGGCACCCCCAGCTTTGCGATAACTGTCAAAATAAAAGGGTTATGAAGTAAATAAATTTTAAGTTTTAGGTAAAGTGCCCTTTGGCGGTACTTAAAAAAGTACTTTTATCTTAAAATTTTAGAATCTGCAAAGCTCGATCTGTGTGCCAAATATCAACTGGATTGGTTAAAAAAATAAATGCAATATGGCGAAAAAACCAAAATAAAAATTGAACTTTGACGGCTTGTAACTCGAAAGCGAATAACATTTTGAATAAAAGTTATATGAAGCTCTACCCTTATTTTGTCAAGTAGAATCACCCCCTTAAGTTTTGTGATCGATTTTTAATCACCCTGTAGGTGTACGGTGCTTAAAACCCTTATCTACTTTTTATTATCTTTTCGCCATAAATCACAAATATTTTTAATAAGCCGGTTTTAGATTAAGCTTTGACCGATAGATTAGAAGAGTTGTTGATAAGCCGGTAATGGCAAAATGTGACATATTATTTTTGTTTTTTTTTTTGCTCTAAAAAGCTTATTTTTTATTACTTTATTTTTATATATATAAAGAAACACTTTCATATACCCTATAAAATAAAATATTTAAACAAAATACAAAATATTTACACTAATCTTAGCAGATAAACCCAAAGTTTCCTTATCTAGGCCGGTAATACCACAATTTGCTTTATTAGCTACAACAGCTGCCGCAGCATATACGATTGTTTTAATGTATTTTCCCAGGTGTATATTTTTAATTGACCTAAATAATTTTAGCCCCATATCTTTTGAATACGGTAGCTAAGAGCGATTCGTACATTATATACTTTTTTGGTGTAAAAACATAAGAGAATTTATTTGTTTACCTTAATGGTACATATAGAGTAGCACAAAAAAGTTGCGAGGTTTTAGTGAAATTTAAAGTAATGCACTTAGGTAGCGCCTTCTAATCTACACATAAAAATGTATTTAAAATCTGAATAGTTTATGTTAAAAAACTCCTAGATACTGAGTTTCATTGCAATAAACTAAAAGTATCAAAAATTATGGAAATATTTGTTATACTTTGACACCCTGTATCTTCTTTAGTATCAACTTATGGATATAACTAGTTATGTTTGCTTAAATCGTAATATTAGGCCTAAGAAATCTGTGGTTTTTCTATGTACAATTAATTTGCGGGCACCCTGTATAGGATCCACGAATTAAAATTAATTATTAACGTTTAAAAAAAATCTAAATAATAATAAACATCCTTACGAACATTTTAGTACATATTAAAAAATAATAATAAAAAAAAATGGTGCAACACTTTTTTTCGTAAAGTGGCTTTAGCTTTGCAATCGTAATTTTCTTCCCTTATTCTAAGAACTAAAGATCTGATAAGCTCACATTTTAAAATCATCCAATCAAAAATCTTTTTGAATTAAGGATACGATTATGATTAAGAATTTGGAGAAACCCGGTCGCATTTTTCCGTTCCCTATATGGTTTGAGCCACATGTTGCGTGGACCATATAGACATTGCTAAATCCTATCTGACATTGCGTTCCCTCTTATTCACATCAATATGTCGTCATTTTTTACAATGTATCTTTTTGTGGCATCCGCTATTTAAACCAAAAATACAAACAAATTATTTCACATACAATATAATTTATCTATGATAAACTGTTGAAATAGTATGGGGAGCCTCCGCTGAGTAAATGTGGATTTACTCGAGCGTCATAGAGACCCACTGGCTTGCAAAGCTTAGGATGATAAGAAAAGAAAACAAAATGTTATAAAATGTATAGTAAGAACATTTTAAAAGCGCAAATTCGGTACCCTTTGAAAATAATACAAAAAACATAAAAAAGGCCGCCTGCAATCGGACTATTTTATACAAAGGCGCCGCTATCCTTTACAGCGACGCGCCGATACACTATGGGATAGAAATCCATTATTTTGGCCAAAAAGCAACTTTGAAATTTTAATGGCTCATGCTGTGTATTTCAAAGTAGATACTCCAAACTACATGTACGCAAAATTATAAAAGGATATGACGACTTTTATTGGGGTAATAAGAAACTTGAAAATGTATTTTAAGTAAACATAAATATACAACATTTAATCTACTAAGTTTATTATTAGCCTTGTTTACTAAAAAAAGTAAAAGAGTTTAAATAATAAGAGCTATTGTTGTATTTCCGATGCAGTCTCGCGAAGTCTCGCTACTTTTGTCAAAGATTTTTTTACCTTTTTCTTTATCAGTTTTTGTACTTACAATTGCCTTCCTACTTTTTGCTACTTCTGAGTGTAAGGACAGATACAAGATTTTTTTATAATTTACAAGGTTTTCCATTTTAAAATTTAATATGTTTTGTCCTACACTGTATATCCTAAAAGATAAAAGCATTCTGATGAAAGATATGGATTCCACAGAATCTACCCAACAAAAACAGTGTTTTTATTTATTTTTATACGTTAAAAAATAAAAAAGTTGGGAAGATGTATCTCTATTACGCTTCTAAGAATAATTTAAAATTATTTTTCATATTTGGATGGTCATATTTCCGAAACTAATTGAGATAGACACATCAAATGTAGTATTTTTTAAAGCATTTTATAAGATTTTTTGGTGGTGATATAATATTCAGGGTATTCCATTTAAAAAATCATACCTATTGTCGTACCCTGTATATCATATGAGATAATAATCATCGGATTACTGATTAGAATACTACCGAATTAACCAAACAAGCTGACATTTTAGTTTATTTTGTACAATAAAAAATAATAATGTTAAGGAGGTGTAAATTTATAAAAACATATAATAAGTTTTTGGTTTCCAAAAAGTATCCTATATTTATAAGTTACAATTAGTTAAGTTTCAAAATTTTGACCAAAAAAATTAATTTCTCTCCCATAGTGCGATGACCAGCTGCATCAACCGGCATATCATAAAAGAAATATAGCAAAGGCGGCCGCGAAGACAAGCATGCCGATTTATTTGCTTTAAACTTTTTGTGATTTTTTTCTTATCAAAGAGCACCGAATTTACATTTTTAAACTGAAGCGGCTAGGGATTTGTAATATCACAAAAAAAAATACTGTTATTATTTCGGCTTGTGAAAATCGTCTCGAATCGTATCGGAATATATTTTTTCATTATTTCTTTAAATTATTTTTTTTTAATATAAAAAAATAGCCACGCTTGGGAATGTCAAATGACGCTTTCTTTATAACTTTATAGCTCTCTGCTTCCTTAACATCACTCTCAAATCGTCAGATTAGTGAAACATACAGTGTTTAGCATGCAATTAAGTAACTTACCTTAATCTAACGCGCACAAAAATTTCTAATGGATACATTTTTGTTTTGGGGGTGCAAGGTATCCGCCGGTATATTAATCTGCCGCGCTAAAATAAATCCCTAATCCTTCTTGTGCTCCCATACCAAAACACAACCGGTCAAAATCATAAAAAAACTCACACCAAATTTGTGGTTATGTCAGTGTCAAAAGCTGATAAGGCGATACACAGTGGAGCTGCAGCCATCCGCTTGTCTCTAGTCGCATCTTTACTTGCGCTAACCTTATAGGGAACTGGAATGTCAGATATGATTTAACAATTTTCATATGCGATTAACGGCACCATGTAGCGCAAACCATATGGGGAACGGAAAAATGCAACCCGGTCAGGTTCTCTTCACAATACTGTTTGCCTCATTCGTGCTTCAGCAGTCGCATGCGGGAAAGTACAAAATCAATTTTAAAACCCGTACTTTTTAAGGAAAAATTGAATAAGAAAAGTTAAATAAAAGAAGAAAAAGTTTTATATTATATATTTTTGTATACTTAATTAAATTTAATATACAGGGTGTCGGAAAGTTATAAATAATAGAGGCGATAAAGTGAGTGGAAATAATGGTAATACTTTATATAAACATATTTTTAGCAAACACTATTTGCCGGCAATGTACATTTTCATAATATTGGCATTGATGGTAAAGCATTGGCAATTGGTGGCAATATTATGCCAACATCTTATACGCATTAAAAAGTTAACCCTAAATAAACACTTAATTGCCAATAAATTTTACATGCAGGCGAATTGCCGGCAAGCATACAAATGGCGGCATACCAATCCTGATTAAATAAAGCACGCGCTTTTGTTGCAGGCAAATAAATGTTGGATTTTTTGAAGGCAAACCTTCAACGCATATTCATACTTTGCAAACCATATTATTAACATTGGTATTTAACTAACATTGAAAACAATTTTTGATCTGTTTATTTATAATGGCAGCTAAACAACATTATTTATGTTGTTTACATAATTTAAGGAAATAGCCTTTCATACATTTTATTGTTAAAATCATGCAAATAAAATTAGGTCAAACAAAATGTTTGTTATGTATTTTGGAGCGAATAAAATAAAATGATGGTAAAATTAGCTACGTTAATTTCGACCGGAGGTACCGCTTTGTTGCATTTGTTTCTACGTGGTTTTCTAGCTTTTAGTTTTTTTAAAGAAAAAGGTTTTTAATAGACATAATTAAATGTATTCATTACCTAATAAGTGTGTGTTGTGTGATTAATTGGTGATGGCTAGTCGAGAGGCAAGATATTCAAGTAGACTGTTAGGAGCTGTAAACATTTTGTTTAAAACTTTATTAAAAGTTTTAAAGACGTGTTAATAAAAAATATTATATATATTTAATAGTTTTTTGACATACCGATAGATGGCAGCGTAATGGACACTAGAACTACTACGTTTCTGCAATATCTTCGCTTTTTATCGCCCTAAATGAAATTACCAGTGCCCATTTGACTAAAAATAATTCGAGGGCGTGTGTGATCTGGTAGGTGATCTCACTTAGCTTTGAAAGAAATATCTTCGGCTAGTGTAAAAATCTGCATCTCCAAGTTGGACAGTGTTCGAAGATGGTACTTTGCATTAAGGAAATTGCATGCAGTAAGAGTTTTTCTATTTTAATTTTCAAATAAAATATTGCATTATTTTAGCTTTTAAAAAAGTATATGCGACAATTTTCGTCAATAAGACGTCAGCTTGCTGCTTGGGAGTATCTGTTGCCCTCGTGTCTTTTGTTATCTTTTTGCCAATAACTTATTAATGATGGATGCCATCATCTTAAAAGCATTTTTTTGCCAATAACTTATTAATGACGGATGCCACAACATCTGCAACACGAGGCCTTATAACGGCCAATTGCCCAAAAATGGTGTTTTTTAACCGCTAACATGAAGTTAAAGTGCTCCATTCTAGTACACTATACATAAAGTGTTAAAAAAGTAACTTTTAACACTTCTGAAGCTCTTTTGACACTTTGAATTGGTGTTTTGCTTTCAATGCCTGCTACAATGAACTTAAATATCAATTTATGCAACGGAACAGTCAACGCGACATCAACTGAACGAAACGGTCAAGTTACCTTTGATTTCGTCCTTATTTCTTTTTAGTTCATGTGTCACTAGTTTTTAAAATTTGACAGTTTGCAAAAGATTTTAATAGAAATTATTAAAAATTAATAGTAATAATGGATTTGGCTGACGTAGAAGAGTGAAAAGGAATTTATACTGTTTTAGTATTATTTCTACAAAAAGTAAGTACATACAATTTTCTAAAATTAAATAATAAATGCATAGTTATGAAGAGGATAATTGTCTTTTAAGAAATAGGAGGCTATGATTTTTTGTTGCAATATAATGGCTGTGCTGCAAAAATTAAAATTAATAAGTTTAGATAAATAAAACATGTATAAAATGGTATTTTGGGAAATTTTATACGGTCGTGGAAAAAATATAGTATGTAACACATGCATAAAGTGTCTTTTTTTTACTAATGGGATTGCCGCACTTGCCTAACGGTTCGTACTGTCAAACTTCCCATTCTTTTAGTTTTTTTAAAGAAAAAGTTTTTAATAGACAAAATTAAGGGTATTAATTACCTAATTCTGTGATGTGATTTATTGGTGATGGCTAGTCGAGAAGGCGAGTTATTCAAGTAGACTGTTAGGAGCTGTAAACATTTTGTTTAAAACCTTTTAAGTTTGTAGTTACCCAAAAAATTGCTATGAAATTAGGGAGTTGTCCCTGCTAAAGTTTTAAAGACGTGTTAATAAAAAATAGTTATATATATTTAAATTTTACATTTTAACTCTTTAAAATATTTCCTCCTATGTTTTGGATCTGAAAATTGAGTGCAAGTATCCTTGAATACTTACTATTTTTAAAGTGTTTTCTTTGATTTTTCTCATTTTTTAACATTTTATTACATTCTTTATTTTTTGTTGTTTATTGTTACTGTATAAAAATTTATAATTATGTACTTTTTATGATAAAGTTTTCCTGCCATTTTTTCTCATTTTTTTCGTTTACAAAATTCTAAATATGTTCTTTAACTTTTGGGACATTCAACTTATAAAGCTTGCAACACTTATTTAATGATAAATGCCATTATCCTAAACGCATTTTCATCATAACTTATTACTGATGGATGCCATCACAGTATCTGCAACACGTGGCCCAATAACGGCCAGTTGCCCACTTTCAGCGTCTGTTTGTGCTTCTCTTTTGCCGATAACTCATTATTGATGGATGCCATCATCTCGTATGCGTTCATTTCTTTTATGTGTTGAAGATCTCACTATCACCGGCATCTCTTACACTAATCTGTTTATTATCCTTATAAATTTAACTGCTATGAATGGTTTTCATCTAAACCTTTTTTTGACATAACTTACATTAATGACGGGTGCCATCACATTATCACCTGCTGCGGCCCAATAACGGCCAGTGCCCACTTTCGCGTCTTTTTTAGATACCTTTTTGCCTATGCCTTGCCATTAAAGAGTGTTGGCAATTGCTTAAATTACACTGTAAATATGTTACTAGTCACTGAGAAAAAAAAATGGTGGTAACAAACATTCTATATACAGACAGATTTTATGCTACTCTCGTATTATAGATTCGCTTTTTTAGTCAGTTCACAAAATGGAAAGAAACAAATTATTTGGCATCAGTTTGGCGCTTTACTTGCCGTTTCGTGGCAAATAAATTTTATTTCTGCGTGACGGGAGAGTTATATTCTGGTTGGCGGTTTGGCGCACGTATTGTCCACATTTTTTAAATGAAATTTACATTAGTTGGTAGAAGCTAGATCGTAAAAGAGATCTGTGATAACATGTCCGAGTCTTAAATAAGCATGTTGTTTTCAATTACCAGTATTTTGCTTTTTATGTTGAGATAAAAGTAATTTAACTGTAAATTTGGTAAACTAAACGCAAATCCAATGGGTGAATAAACTTTGGTTATAAGTGTGTCCAAGATAAGGATCTAGCATGGAATCTCAGTACCTATTGGAGATACAGCTTAGGTTAAATTAGAAAAAGTTGTGTTTTTAAAATCTTATTTACATGCCGTATTAAAACTTGAAAAATTTTCATGGCCTGACTGAGATATTTGGCAAAAATGAAAATTTGACTATATCGATTTTATTTTTTTCTGACTTTATTTGAAGAGATATAAAAAAGTAATAACACTTTTTATTGGCACTTTTTAACTAGTACATGATGGTATTTTTAGATTTTATGCCCGACGTTTCGTTTTTAAGAAACTATCATCAACTTTATTTTTTTATATGTCTTGAAAACAAAGTACCCCCTGTATCAGATTCCATTTTTTATTACAAATTCAGCAATGTATCACATATCATATTTTAATTTTTAGTTAAAAGAAAAATTGCATTTTTTCTATTTTTTAAAGTTATTTTGGCCTTGAAACAAATGCTTGGACGTTAATACCAGTTACCGTATCTGTAACCTAATTTAATATCATTATATCATCATTATTTGTCCTTATTACCCTACTTGTCGAGTTGTTGTTTTTAGAGCAATTGTTCTTATTGTTACTGTTGCCTCTATTATTGTTTATTGGTGAATAGCTAATATCTTATTGTATTATTACCATGAAAATAAGTTTGACATGCTAACATGCTACATTTTGTGCTGCAAAAATAAATGAAGGTATCATTTCTGCAGTTAATGAATTATGGTAAATACATGGACCTGGTATTTTAGTTCCTAAAATTCCACACCACATATTAAACCACAAATACGCGGATTTTGTTGAGCCTAGTTATGCGTATTGCGAATAAAAACAACAGTAACAATAAGAACGATTGCTCTAAAAACAACAACTTGACAAACAGGGTAATAACGACAAATACTATTTTATAATTATAATTAATTATGTTGCAGATACAGTAACAGGTATTAACGTCCAAACATTTGTTTGCAAGTCCCACTTAAAAAAACTTTAAAAAATTCATTTTTTTAACTAAAAATTAAAATATGACATGTGTTACATCGTGGAATTTGTAATAAAAAATGAGATCAGATACAGGGTATACTTTTATTCGAGCCATATAAAGAATAAAGTTGATGATGGTTTCTTGAAAACGAAACGTCGGGTATAAAATCTAAAAATACCATCATGTAGTAGCTAAAAGTGCCAATGAAAACGTGTTATCGTTTTTTTATATCTCTTCAAATAAAGTCAGAAAAAATAAAATCGATATGAGTTAAATTTACGTTTTTGGCAAATATCTCAGCGGGCAATGAAAATTTTTCAAGTTTTTATACGGCATGTAAATAAGCTTTAAAAACACAACTTTTTTGTGATTTAACCTAAGCTGTATCTCCAATAGGTACTGAGATTCCCATGCTTAAGATGCTTATTTTGGACACACTGTATTCTAAAATTAAAATTCGTGTGTTATTGTCAACAATGCTTCTTTTGACTTATGGTCCAGACTGTCATAATAACCATGTATTATAGTGAAA
Organism: Listronotus bonariensis; assembly: GCA_014170235.1. Classification (NCBI taxonomy): domain Eukaryota; kingdom Metazoa; phylum Arthropoda; class Insecta; order Coleoptera; family Curculionidae; genus Listronotus; species Listronotus bonariensis. The sequence continues at coordinate 20,474 of JACEGR010007039.1, forward strand.
ATCTGTCTCCTCCTTCTAACTTCTGAACTGTTTGATAAAGTGCAGTTTAAATTTAACAGGGAAGAGTGAACCTTCATATTTAAAAATTGAAAAAAAAACTTTTTCACTTAACCCGTAAAGATTAAATCAACTAACCGTCTCTAATAATCCTAATTGCCCTTAAATTTAAAAAAATCCTAAAACTATTTTTAAAGAGGGTGGCCAATATATAACTGATTGATTTGAATTGCGCGCCATTTTTGATACAGGCATATCAGTAGGTGGCGCGGTAGTAGTTGTTTAAAGCACATGTGTACAATTCATCATGGAGCGCTACACGATCCCACAACGCGTCCTTATTGTTAAAACGTTTTACTTAAATAATGAGTCGATTGTTGCAACTATTCGGAATCTACGACGAGATTTCGGTCGAAATAATGTTCCCAGTGTCAACACCATTCGTCAGTTGGTGCGCAAATTTGAACAAACAGGTGAGGTTAAAGACTTGCCAAGGTCGGGCCGTGTTCGAACTGTTCGTACTCCGGAAAATATCGAGAGAGTTCGTGAAAGTGTAGTGGAGCGCCCTGAGACATCTACCAGACATCGTTCTCAAGAACTGGGTATTCGTCGCACATCATTAGGCACTATTTTACATAAAGACTTGCATTTGCGGCCATACAAAATTCAGTTAACCCAAGAACTACAGCCTAGAGACCATGAAAGTCGCCGACAATACAGTCATGCAATATTGCAGCTTAATACCCAAAATAACGATTTTTACCGACAAATGATAATGAGCGATGAAGCCCACTTCGATATGAACGGATTTGTTAATAAGCAGAATTGTCGTATCTGGGCATTAGAGAACCCTCGTGTCATCCATCAACGACCACTACATCCTCGTCGAGTCACAGTTTGGTGCGGTGTTTGGTATGGAGGTGTCATTGGACCTTACTTCTTTGAAGACAATGCAGGTAATCTCTCTTACTGTCACTGGCAGAGCGATACCGTGAAATGCTGCAAAACTTTCTGGCTCCTCAAATCCAACAATTTAACCTGCAAAACATGTGGTTCCAGCAGGACGGAGCAACTTGTCACACAGCTGGGGGAAACAATGAATCTTTTACGAACAACGTTTCCGGGACGCTTGACTTCTCGGATTTGGTGATGTCAGCTGGCCACCAAGGTCACCGGATTTAACGGCTCTGACTTCTTTTTATGGGATTTTTGAGAAATAAGGTTTATACCAACAACCCAAATACTGAGGTCATCTGAAGAACAATATTACAGAAGTCATTGAAAATATTTCTCCTGAAACCTACCAAAAAGTGATGGACAATGTAGTCAAGGGGCTCCAGGTTTGCGCGGCTTCTAGAGGCGGACATTTGTCTGATATTATTTGTCATAGGTAATTTCTAAGTTTCAATAAAAGATTAAAATGAACATATTTTATTTCATTTCACAAATATTCAGGAAACAAACCAGTCAGTTACATATCAGCCACCCTATTTAAAATTCAAGGGTACGTTTAACTGAAAAACGCTCGGACACGTCGATTTTTGTTTTTAGCTGTCGGTTTTTTTAATATAAATTTATGTATACAGGGTGGCCCAAAAATAAGTTACGGTCATTAACTTAATTTTTTTAAATGTAAACACCTATTTTTTATTTTAGATTTAGGTTCTACATCAAATTCTAAGTACATTTCATGTACCATGTCCTATACCTAAACTCGACCGTTGACGATTGAACACAATAAAAGGCTATTTTTGGAAGATTTATTTATATCAAGCAAGAGTACATAAAAATATTTTAATTAATTTATTAAGTGTTGGAAATGGCCGCCACGAACCTCTTGGCAATATCCCAGTCGATGCTGAAATTCTTGTAAAACGTTATCGATAACAGAAGGTTCTATCAATCTTATTTCGTCCGTTATTCTAATTTTTAATTCTTCGATGTTGTTTGGCCGATTAACATAAACTTTGGACTTAAGATACCCCCACAAAAAAAAATCTAAAGGGGTCAAATCCGGCGATCTGGCCGGCCATTCAATTGCACCCCTCCGACCAATCCAACGTCCAGGGAAAACGGTATCCAGGTACTGGCGCACGGGACGAGTGTAATGGGCTGGAGCTCCATCTTGCTGATACCATAAGGAATTATCTGGTATATCCGGGTCTTCTGGATCGGGGTATAAAGTGGCAAGGCATGGAACCAAATCATTTTCTAAAAACTCTAAATACCTCTCACCATTCAAGTTTTCTTCAAAGAAAAAGGGCCCTATAACCCTGTTTTCAATCACCCCAGCCCAAACATTTACTTTTTGAGGGACTTGGCTGTGGCACTCCATCATCCAGTGCGGATTTTCAGTAGCCCAATATCGGCAGTTTTGCCGGTTTACACTACCATGAAGACAAAACGTTGCCTCATCAGAAAATACAATTTTTTTGAAAACTGTGGATTGTCATGGCACAAGTCCATAAGTCTCTCACAAAATTCTAAACGCCTATCTGGGTCATCTTCATTTAGTTCATGAACCAATTGGACTTTGTAAGGGTGCCATTTATTTATACCTAAATACTTAACGACGGATGTCTGGGACATCTGATTTTCTAACGCAATATTGCGAGTCGCTTTATGGCAATCTTCTTCAACTGCCAGCAAAACATTTAGTTGCTTCCCTTCTGATATACTTGACCGACCTTTCGTATAATTATCCCTGACATGACCCAAATCCCGATATTTCTTTTCTATTTTACTGACAGTACTTTGAGATATACGTGGCCTATCAGGATACTTGGCATTATAAATTTCACAGACTTCCATCTGAGTGCGCATCCTGTTTCCATAACCAATCATCATCAAAATCTCTATTCGCTCTCGCTCACTAAGACGTACCATTTTTTGAAATTTTAATTTTATCTTTTGATAAACTTAACACAAGCAAAACTTTGCTTAGGCATCTAAATCACTCTAAATTCACACAAAATTATTTGAAGTAAACAAATTGTGACAAGTTGACAATCAAAAACACCAACCAAAAATGTAAATAAGCAAACAATAACTGATAGGTTTGCTTGATATAAATAAATCTTCCAAAAATAGCCTTTTATTGTGTTCAATCGTCAACGGTCGAGTTTAGGTATAGGACATGGTACATGAAATGTACTTAGAATTTGATGTAGAACCTAAATCTAAAATAAAAAATAGGTGTTTACATTTAAAAAAATTAAGTTAATGACCGTAACTTATTTTTGGGCCACCCTGTATACATAAATTTATATTAAAAAAACCGACAGCTAAAAACAAAAATCGACGTGTCCGAGCGTTTTCAGTTAAACGTACCCTTGAATTTTAAATGAATTTATTCCAACCTTTAACAGTGTGTCCAAGATAAGGATCCTAAGCATGGGAATCTCAGTACCTATTGGAATGCAGCTTAGGTTAAAGAACTGGGAGAAGAAGTTGTGTTTTTAAAAGCCCCTGTTTAGCATACCGTATAAAAACTTGAAAAAATTTTCATGGCCTGCACTGCTGAGATATTTGGCGAAGGCAAAATTTGACTTATATCGATTTTATTTTTCTGACTTTGTTGAAGAGATTCATAAAAACTAGTAACACTTTTCATTGCACTTTTTTAGCTACTGCAGCATGGTATTTTTAGATTTTATGCGCACGTTTCGTGTTCAAGAAACTCATCAACTTTATTTTTTTATATGGCTCGAAAAAAGTAGCCCCTGTATCTGATCATTTTTTATTATAAATTCAACGATGTATCGCATGTCATATTTTAATTTTTGGTTAAAAGAAAATTGCATTTTTTCTATTTTTTAAAGTTATTTTGATAGGCCTTGCAAACAAATGCTTGGCGTTAATACCTGTTGTTATACAATGACCTGGAACGCCAAAATAAGTAAGCTCTGCTTCGCTTTGTAATTGCCATCCGTGTAAAAACACAAAAATTAAAATATAAGCTGATGCGATATTCTGATTGAACTTTAAAGTAATTCGTTTGCATACAGTTTCAGGTAACTTAATTGGTGCATCGACGTCTCATTTATCCCATTTCATTCAAATATCGTGGGGTAAGCAGATTAGAACGTAGTTGACTTCTACTATCTATAGCATGTAATTCAAATGTAGCATCTGACTAATTTATACAAAATTATTTGGAACTATCGTTAATTAAAATGCTTTAGAGCCGTAACAATACGGTTAGTAATTTTAGATTAGCATGCCTACTAGCAGTACAACAAGAAACTGAGAGAAACGAAAAGAACAAAACAACAACAAATATACAGTGGTCCAAGATAAGGATCTAAGCATGGGAGTCTCAGTACCTATTGGAGATAGCATTTTTCTACTTTTTTAAGTTATTTTTAAGTAGGCCTTGCAAACAAATGCTTGGACGTTAATACCTGTTACCGTATCTGCAACATAATTTAATATCATTATAAAATAGTATTTGTCGTTATTACCCTGCTTGTCAAGTTGTTGTTTTTAGAGCAATTGTTCTTATTGTTACTGTTGTCTCTATTATTGTTTATTGGTGAATAGCTAATATCTTATTGTATTATTACGGTCGAATATGCAGGATGGCCATTATAGCCATGAAGATAAGTTTGACATGCTAACATGCTACATTTTGTGCTGCAAAAAATAAATGAAGGTATCATTTCTGCAGTTAATGAATTATGGTAAATACATGGACCTGGTATTTTAGTTCCTAAAATTCCACACCACATATTAAACCCAAAACGTTCTTGATGTTTCGATATTTTCTTAACACGCGGATTTTGTTGAGCCTAGTAATGCGTATTGCGTATAAAGACAACAGTAACAATAAGAACAATTGCTCTAAAAACAATCAACTGACAAACAGGGTAATAACGACAAATACTATTTTATAATGATAATTAATTATGTTGCAGATGCGGTAACAGGTATTAATGTCAAACATTTTGTTTGCAAGACCTACTTAAAAATAACTTTAAAAAATAGAAAACAATGCAATTTTCTTTCTAACTCAAAAATTAAAATATGACCATGATGATACATCGCAATTTGTAATAAAAAATGGATCGGATACAGGGTGTACTTTTTTCGAGCCATATAAAAAATAAAGTTGTGTTTCGTCCCCACCCAACTCCTGTTCACTCCACCGTCCCGTAATATGTTTTTATTAATAATAAATTATAGAAATGGATTTTGGAAAACGCGCACACAGATTTATGTCATAATCGACCTATAGAAACGCCTTGAAACAGAATTTTCAAAATCTCTTAAAATAGCGAAAACCGCTATATCAAACTATTACCTTAAAAGATAACAGAAAAAAGTAAAAAAACAAAACTAGTACTTTCTATTTAGGAAAATCTACCAAGAAAATCATAAAATATTATTTATTTATTTCTTACGAATGTAAAAGTAAATTTATATTTGGGAAAGAATTTTTTAAAGGTGTTGGTCCTTTGCCTTTGAGTAGTATATTCATTGGAGAAAGAAAAAGTCCTTTGATCACCTAATTTATGCATTACTTTATATACTTGAAGTTTATAAAATAACCTTCTTCATTCAGCTTTCATTTGCTTTTAAAAATTCGATACTGCCACTTCTCGCTAAGTTATTGAGCTTTGAATATAAAAGGATCTTTTTGTCTTTAACCATCAAATCTTAGCAACTAAACAACAATTTAAAAATTTACTCCAAAATTGGCCATTGTTTTTAAACTTTACCTATATTGAAAAGTCAAGAAAAAAAAGAATTTTGTGGCTTATGCATAATCAAGCTCTAAATTCGAGAAAACCAGTAATGCCAAGTGTGTTTTTTACAGTTTAATATGCCTACAAAACCCCAGAAAGTTTCGTTCGTGTCATTTTTTGTCTTATTCGATTGAATTTTTAAAGAAAGAATTAAAGGATAACGATTTTTACTTTAAATGAGATATTAATGATTAAAAGAAAACGATCTTTTTTGTTTTAATGTTAATTATCCCAACGAAAAGTGGTCGTATCAAATTAAAGAAAGCAAATTAAATCCGAACAAAAAGTAATCTGATCCATATTAGTGGTTAAGTTGGATTCATTTTTCCAAGTTCAGTAAAAAAAAAAGAACCGAAAAAATTGCCGAAAAAGACACCTTGCTATACGCCCAATAGAACTAGCCTCATTTTTACTATATTCTCCGTTCTTTGCAAACAGATTTTACAATCCCTCTTCCTGGATATTGAATTATACAGGGTGTTCATTTGAAAACTTTCCACTCGAAGTTATCTTCGAAACGAGACAGATTTGAAAATCGCCAGAGAGAAACACTTCAAGATATTTGTGGGAACGTTTTACAAAAAGTGGACTTCGCCCCTTTATTATAACCACCAAATTTACCCCAAAGTTTAAATGAGAAGGCAGCGGTCGAGTGATACATCATTTAAAGCTCCCTGACGAGTACTTTATAACTCTAGAATATGAAGTCAATATCTTCACCTATTACAAAGTGACGGTACCTTTAAAAATTACTAGGCCTGATTTGGATGTCCATATTTCCGAAACTAATAAGTTAGATGTACCTAATGTGGTATTTTCTTAAGCTCATTTAAAAGATCTTTTGTGATAAAATATTCTCAAAGTTCTTAAATAAAAAAATATGTACTTTTCTTCTGCCATAATATTACTACAGAATTGTCGCAATTAAGACTGGCACAAAAGGCTTTGAAAACGCCACATTAGGTATCCGCTGTCATTCGGAGAGTATAGAACAAAAATCCAAATCAGGCTATTTAAATGTTTACAAGAAATTCCACTGAGTATGGTGAAGACTTCATGTTCAGGAGTTACATAAAGTACTCGTCAGGCACACAAATGATATGTATCGCCCGCCTTTCCTCATTAAGCCTGGGGTGGCAACCTGGTGGTAAGAGGAGTTAAAGGGCATATCAATTCTTTGTAAACGTTCCCCGCAATAAATATCTTGACGTGTTCGGCGATTTTCAAATCTATCTCTATTCATTAACGGTGGTTCAGTTCAAATGGTTTCTCTATATTAACCTGCCCTTCTGGCACGTTGAATCTTGTTAAAAACAATCCACGACATACAGGGTCTCCCACCGGGAACTGCTGTAATCGATTTCTCAAAAGTACGCTTTGGAAAATTTTGTAAATTTGGTAACATCATAAAGTCAGTGGCGGACATACAATTATAATATTTTGACAGTTCTACCACTTTTGGTATACCGAAAGTTAATGTCAACTTCTAATTTTAAATGGAACACCCTATATATTATTTATTTTTAAAATTCTGCGTAAAATTCTAAACATAATTTATGTATAATGTTCTATACCTAAGTCTAACCGTTTTTGACTTATTATAAATTTTATGTCAAAATTGACGTTTACAAGTCTTACATAACGATTAATTTTTTCTAAACTAAAGCCTTTAATATGAGTTGGGGTTGGGTTTCTTGTAAAGAAAGAACTTTTTTGTAGACTGTATCGATATTTTTACAATTAATAATATAAATGGTCAAAAATAATCGTTAAAAATATTAACGACAAAAACCGTAAATGTCAGTTTTTCAAATGGAAACCCATATCTTTTATTATTTCATCCCATAAGGCATTAAAAATAAGGGTAAGTTTGTATAAGGATGTCTACTTCAAAAATTAATAGTTTTCGAAATATTAACGATTTAATATTTATCCATTCTAACAAAGCATTAAAGTACGGGTAGCTACGGGGTAGTTGGCTGTGACGCCGCATTTTGTTGTCAAGGCCAACTGGACGCAAAACCAAGCCGTACCTAAAATTATTGTTAGAGTAGATAAATATTAAATTCTTATTATTTCAAAAACTGTAAATTTTTGGTTAGTATACGTATAGTAATAGAAATTCTTTTACAAACTTATTTTTATTTTTAATGCTTAATAAATAAAGTTAAAAAAGGTTGGGGTTTTCATTTTAAAAAATTGACTTTTCAGGTTTTTATCGAAATAATTTTTAACGATTATTTTTGGTCACTCTGTATGTATTAACTGTGAAAATATTAATACAGTCTGCTAAAGTAGTTTTTTTCTACGATAAACCTAACTCCAACTCATATCAAAGGCTTTTTGTTTAGAAGAAATTGATGGTTATGTAATGGCTTGCAAACATCATTTTTGACATAAAATTTATAATAAGTCAGAAACGGTTGGACTTAGGTATGGAACATTATACATAAAATATGTTTAGAATTTCATGCCAAATCTAAAAATAAATAATATATAGGGTGTTCCATTTAAAATAAGGAAGTTGACATTAACTTCCGGTATAACCGGAAGTGATAGAGATGTCAAAATATTTTAGTTGTATGTCCTCCACTGACTTTATAACGTTATTAAATTTTTAAAATTTTCCAAAGCGTTTTTTTCAAAAAATCGATCGCGAAAGTTCCCGATGAGAAACCCTATAAAGAAAAACAAGGCAAAAACAGCTCTAAAATTAATAAATCTACTGCTAAGTAGATGGAGTCATCACCAGGACCCCAATTACATGTAGGTAAGATGATCGTTGTGGCGAGAATGAGCCCTTGGTACAATACTAATTCTAACTTATCTAGAAGGCGATGGTATGGTTATAAATAATGCTGCCAAAGTTAATTATCGAGTACGTAGGCAGTCCCGAATCTAAGGGGGAGAGCAAACCGGGGTGTCTGCCCCGGGTGACACCTTCAAGGGGCGGCAAAATTAAGCACTGCACATGCAATGAACGGTAAGCACGTGCGTTGGTGATCTGGAATTATACATCGTCACAGCCAAGTGATGGAAATAGAGCGCAAATTGAATGGCGAGGCAAGGACCTTTTTTTACTTTTCAACTTTTTTACACAAAAAAAGGCGGGGGCGGCAAAGGCAGTTTTTGCCCCGGCTTCAAGAAAATGAAAATTCGGGCTGTACATGGGGTGAAATGTATGAATGCAATGCACCCACATGAGAAAAAAACGTTTTTTTTCCTTAAAAGTTTTTAAAACTTTGTGCTATCAGGCTAGAAGAAATCAAGTAAGTAAAATGTTTGTGATTGGGGATCTTTTTTTTCTTAACTTTTATTATAGGTAAGAATAGAATACGAAGGTGTGCAAAACCTTTTTTTGCAAGAACTTATTGAGTAAGTTTGTATTTTTAAGAGTTGGTAAACTTTTTTCTTAAAAATATTTTGACACACACAATAATTTGGTTTTAATGGACCATACTGCACACTTAGTAATTATGGCTATTATTTGATTAAAAAAATACTTATAGTTTCTTACATTTTTATTTAAATTATTTTTTTTTGTAAATCAAAACTAAACCTCTTTTTTATGACGATATAAAAAAGAGTGTACTTATGAGGAAAAGTATACATTACATTTCTTTCTCTGTAAGGGGCTTATTGTTAAATGCAAAAACTATTTTATAGGCCGACGCGGCGCTGTGACGTAACCGGGGAAACTTACTTGTCCACTTTTTAGCACAACGGGATAGTTTGAATAACATGCAAGTCTTCGACTTCAAACCTGAATGGCAAATATTTTTTTTCTTTTTGTCGATTAAGATTAAAAATAAACAACAAACAAAGAGAATAGATAGGGTAAACCAAAGTCGGTCTATATAGGGTCGCGGCCATTCGGCCATATTGCTTTGACGTGTTATGACGTCACATCTCTCATTTTTCGGCCATGTTGTTCAGTGGCCATTGTATTAGTAGAACAACCGTTTACACAACAGTTTTTAATTATTATTAAGTTCTAAATTCTTTTACTTTAAATAAAAAACATTTGGAATTACATCTTTCAACAAATATCATTTCCAAAACAACGCAAAATGAAATGCGCAAATTCTAGACACCACTGGATTGATCATCAGCTTTGATTTTACCCAGTCTTGCCAACTTTTCTACGTGGAGTGCCCTTCCTTGCGTCCCCGACCTCGAACCGCCTAAAAGCTGAGGATGTGTCGCAACCTTATAAATATAAAGTAACCTTGGGGTAAACTACAAAACATCCATACACAAACACCCTGTATATACAGGGTGTTTCTCGAATATGGTACAAACAAAAGTTATTGCGTTTTAAATGGGTTAAAATAAATAAAGGGTAGTTTGCCCTATTAACGTGGGGAGAAAAGTCAACCCTTAGGGCGATATCGCGGTACAAAAATGGCAAAAAAACGATAGAATAATGAAATTCTACAGAATGATTGCTTTTATAAATATTTTGCACTTTGTTAGAATTAATAAAAGTGGTAAAAATAAACTATCTCTATGGTTCTTGGTGACCAAATTAAAAAAAAAAACTTAAAAAATATAATTATGCCACTGACCTCCAATAATATAAATTTGAATAGACTGGTTTATAAAAAAAAATATATTTCTTGTATTATTTTTTAATTTTAGAAATTTTAAATTAAAAAATAAAATATAAATTACAACGTGCCGGGACGACCAAATTTATTTTACAAGTTGTAATTTAGTTGATGGCTAAAAATGCAGAATATGATTCCTAAGCCGATTTTAGGAAGAAAAGTTTACATGTGTCCTAGCCCTCTTAATTTTTGAGCTATGGGGTGTTTAAGAAAAAGTCGTTTTCTTATCAAAACTTTAAAAATGTTCGAGATATTTCAATAACATTTGGCAGATACCCTCTAATCACCAATAGAAATTTTTAAATGTAAAAATTGTTTAAATATTTCTACCAGTAGCTTCAGTACGGAATAAATACTAGAGATTTTTTCTAAAAAAATACTATGGTAAGCCATTGATTTTTCCAAAAATAAAAATTATTTTTTATATCCTCATTTATTTTGCCGTCACCTATTAAGGCATATTTGACATTTCTTGGTAGTTTAAATAAAGGATTCTTTTTGTTTTTTGAAGAAAAGAAAAATAATAAAAAAATTGTTTAATTTTTTTCGATATCTCGCTAATGGTTGACTTTTGGCCCCATGTTTATAAAGCAAACTATCCTTTGTTTGGAGATTCAAGGAGGACCAAGAAGTCAACTCAGTGTGTGAGATGCCTTCAGACAAAATGGTACCAAGCTACTGGCTAAACAAAGGTTTTCAAACTTTAATACCAGACAGAAAGGACTGGGTGGCAGGGCCTCCCATTAAAGCCGACCTAATCTGGTATACATACGGCTCCAAAACAGACCAAGGAGTTGGAGCAGGTATATATGGGGACAAACCAAGGATGAAAATAAACTTGGGTCTCGGACAACACCCTACTGTGTTCCAGGCCGAAATTGTAGCCATAGAACAATGTGCTAGGGAAATCATCAGAAGGAGCTATGAGGATAAAACCATAGTAATCTATTCGGACAGCCAGGCAGCCATCAGAGCACTCAGTTCATGCAAAATCAGCTCCAAGCTGGTGCGGGACTGCGTAATTGCCCTGGAAGAGGTGGGTGCGTCCAACAAGCTAACCATTGCCTGGCCATGAAGGCAATGAAGAAGCTGATAAATTGACAAAGGAGGGGGCTGGCAGGACAATGGTAGGTCCTGAGCCCTACTGTGGTATTCCATCATGCCAGGTAAGGTCATCCATTAGATCATGGATTATGAGGGAATCACAAGACTGGTGGATGAGAACACCAGGACAGCGTCAGGCGAAAGTGTTCATCAAGGCTTACTCGCCAGAATTCACAAAAGACCTTCTGAATTATAACCGGAAGGCAGTAAGAATAATAGCGGGTCAACTGACAGGTCATTGCAGACTGAATAAACACCTGGAAACTATGGGCCTGGCAGAAGAAAACCTATGTAGGTTCTGCCAGGAGGAGGAAGAAAACGCAGAACACGTATGGTGCTACTGCGAAGCCCTTTGTCGTCTGCGGTTTGCAAGGCTGGGTGAAGAAAAACCTAAAGCGGCAAGATATACCAAGAGGCCAGTTTCAAGCTTGTGGAGTCTGATTAAACAGACCGGCTTGGATAGCGTGCTCTAACCTATGGACGGAGGACACACAATAAACCTCAGCAGGTTGCAGTGTTAGAGGATATGCAATCCACCTCCTAATCTAATCTAATCCTTTGTTTGGAAAGAGGAATCACATCATTAAATTTTTTGCATTTGTGCACACCCTGTAGACAGGTACCTTGTATTAAAGTGTTTAATTTATTAAATTTTTTAATTAAATACAGACAATGTAAATGTACATACACAAAATGTAATCTTAGTATAAGAAAAAGTGCTTGCAAGTAGATGATCTTACTTTCGTAAGATTCAACAGCGATATCAATATTATGTTAGGAAACTCGTAAAATTTCAATTTCTCTTTATACACTCAGCTTGCCTAGTCGATTGTATTATCGATAAGTTTAGTCTGTAGATTTCTTAAATCTAACGAAATAATAAACCTGCGAAAAGCAGAAAAAGGGCTGCAGTGCCTTTTGTGTTTTATTTGATATGAAGCTTATACAGGGTGTTACAAATTCAAGGGGTTTATAAGAATCGCAGAGACGGTATAAGAGACACAGGGTTGGTTTAATTGGGGCAAAGTTGCAAATTTTTATGCTTAGGGTAGGGCGGGGCTAGTTGAGCATCAAGGCAATCAAAATATCTCAAAAACTATCGACCGCACGCGAAAGCATCAAATAGCATAAAGAAGGGGTTGCGCAAGGGGAACTGATTGTGCCACCACTAGTGGTGACGCGGCGATCGAGAAAAGTATCCGTGCGCATTGTTTATATTGTGATTAAAAAGTAAAATAATTGCAAGCCGGAAAATTTTATCTGTGATAGTTAAATGTATTCCGTTTCGAATCAGGTAAGTGTTAATCTTAAGTAAATTAATTGCAGTTAAATTATGTATAAAGATTTTGGATATATTTCTAACCGGTTTTCCAATAATTTTACTTTTCCTTTAAAATTTCAGGTTGGGGTTAGTTGAGCTACAGTTGCCCAACTAACCCCACGGTTTTAAGAATAATCTTTTTTTTATATATTTTTAGGATACGGACTTAAAACAGTAAGACTACTAGAGTCTCCTCAGGATTTAAAAGAGGCTGCAACCCGAACTTTGTACAAGCAGCAAAGAAAACGACATGACCTATCTAACTTATAAATTTTCTCTGGAAATTGTTTGACCATACCCAAGAAAAGGAGCCCCATCAAACAGAAGATAAAGAAAAGCTGCAATTTTAACAGATACAGAAGGCATTACAAGAGAAGCAAAATAAAACTGCCTGAAAAGTTTAAAAAACAAAGATGAATTGATAGGTATTAAATTCAATAGTTAAGCTAAGCTAGGCACGTTGCTGTTTTATTAATGAGATTTTTTGTTTTGTCGCTATAAGATTATAAATACAAAAAGCAAATTGTCAAAATGTATTTTTATAGTAAACGTATCTAACATTCAAGCCATGATTTAATTATACTTTCTAAGTGCTCCACTAGCCCCATACCCTTGCTCAACTTACCTCACCTATGGGGTACGTTGGGCATACTTGACTATCTACATTAAAATAGATGTAGCTCCGAAATTTGACTTATTAGAAAAAAATTACTATGGACACTATTAATAAGGAATAAATTGCTAATCCATCAGTATGCATTATAAGCCATTAAGACTTATTTTTGAGGAGCTATAACCGATCAAGTGAAAAATTGCTCAAGTAGCCCCGCCCTACCCTATTAATATTTTGTTTTAAAACTTTAAAAATATGCAGCCGTTCCGGAATTATCCGAAAAAAACCGAGCTTTGCGAAATAGTTTTTATTTTTCTCCCGGTTTATTTGAAGAGATATTTTAAAACAAACGACACATTATTATTGCTATTTTGTCTAGTCTAGAAAACAATGTCAGTAAATTTAAGATCCGACGTTTTGTCTTTCAGCCGCAATCAACATTCCTTTTTAAGCGGAATATGTAGTTTTAAACTAATTAAACTCGTATTTTAATTCGAAATTTAAAGACTTGTTACGCTTTAATTTGGGCACTGTTTCGAACCGAAAAACATCATTTACTATTCCGCTATTACCAATAACGATTTTATTCCAAATAATCGTAAAAATTACCATTTAAAATTAAGTATGAATTTATGTATATTAATATATAAATCAAATATTCCGGCTATTTAAAAAAACAGAGTTAATGATGGTGGCTTAAAGACAAAACGTCGTTTCTTAAATTTATTTACATTTGTGAGGTACCGGTTAGTTCTGGTTATATATATTTTTTAATTTACATCAAACCAATCAAATAACACGTGCTTGTGCTTTTTAATGTAGTCTGTGTTTTTAAGTGCATGTTTACCGATATAATAATGATAAACTAAAAAGCGACAAATAAAAAATTAAAAAAAACTACAAGACAATAATAAAACGTTCTAAAAAGTAAAAAATAATTAAAATTGGGTGATTCAATATGTTAGGGCTGGCAACCGAAACCGGTTTTTCGGTTAACCGCTCAACCGGTTTTCGGTTAACCGCGGTTTTGGCCAAAACCGAAAACCGGTATTTGAAAACCGGTTTTCGAATATCGGATAATCGGTTTTCAAATACCGTTTTTTTGGACAATCGGACCAAAATCAAAAAGCGGTTCTTCGAATATCAATTAATAGGTTTTTGGTTGATTGCGGTTTATATCTAAAAAAGAAAAACCGTTCATTTTGTAAAATCGGATATTGGTTGACAGATTATACAGGGTGGTTCATTTAACCTTAGACAGGCAAATAACCAGGAAACGGCGCATTTTAGAAGAAAATGTTTCTAGTAAGAATTATTTGAAATAAAGGGACAAATTTAATGGTATTATGTTTTGAGAACCGTTTTCGGTTTTCGGTTTTAAAGATCGTTTTCGGTTTTCGGTTTTAAAAACCAATTTCGGTGTATCGATTGTGAAAACCGTTTTAGGCTTTTCTGTTTTAAAAACCGGTTTCGGTTTTTCGGTTTTAAAAACCGATTTTGATACCGGTTTTTAAATATTCGGTTAACCGGTTTTAACCGAAACCGGTTTTTTTAAAAGCGTTTAACCGGTTTTGATTTTTTCCGGTTTTTACCAGCCGTACAATATGTGCTAAACTACTTAATTTTAATAACTAAATAAACAAAAGCTTTTTATACTTTAATACCACAATATGGTATAACTGACTTCTTTTTTTTATTTTTTTTACTTTTTAGTAAGTTTTATTATTGTTTTGTAGGTTTATTATTTTAAAGTGTTTATTGGGTTATAAAACATGCAGAGGAGATCGCCGAAAAAATTCTCTTAATAAAAGAAACTTGTTGCGAATCTTTTTCCGGTCACTGTTTAACTATAAATTTCAAGCAGAACTTTGTTTGTTTGTTTGTTTATTTGTAAGGGCTAATCTTTGGAAGTACTAAACTGGTAATTAAAATTATATTTTTTTTTATCTTTGGACAAACCACGAAGGCTTAAAGCCTAAATACTAACGTACCGTGGGTGTCTTAAGCGAGGTAAGAGGGAGTTTGCTGACACGGGACTTAAATACTTGAAGATTTGGGGGCGAAGGAAAGACCTCCGCGGGCAGCAGGTTCCACAATCTAGAAACTCTGGGGATAAAAGAACGAACAAAGTGAAAAGTTCGGGGCCTGTCCAGTTGGACCGTATAGGGATGCATACGCGCGGAACCACAAGTTTCTCTGTTGGGAACCGTGAGTGGAGGAACTATACTGGACAATTCTTCAGAGCAGAAGCCATGGAAGTACCTATAAAAAAGTGATAAATCTCCCACAGCCCGACGATGGGCAAGAGAGGGAAGCCTTTCTGTAAATGAAGGATCATTAATGAGACGAATAGCTCTTCTTTGAATAGAATCAAGAATGCTTAGGGTTGTGGGGGACGCCATGCCCCAGATATGGGAACAATATTCCAAGGGAGGTCGGAATTGGGACACATATAAAATGTATAAATTAGAAGCGGAAAAATACTTTTTGGCTCGAAAGAGAAATCCAAGCTTTTTGAAGCTGCCGTGGCTATAGATACAATGTGTTTATGCCAGTTAAGGTTACTTTCAAATGTGACGCCCACAAGATGGAAGGTGTCTGCTTTGTAAAACTTGGCCGCTCATAAGTATAAGATGCGTATTTAATGACTCTTTTCGCGACAAGGAACATGATTGTGTTTTGGATGCATTAAAATGGACGAGATTTTTGGCGCCCCAATCCAATATTAAATTAAGATCCTGCGAAAGAGATATCTGCATCGCTCTGCGTTTGTTTTCCAAGTCAGGTTTAGTGATGGGTTTAGGAACCTGAAAACTCAAGTGAAGGGTACTATCGTCGGCGAAACTATGAATGGAATTAGTTGTGGACGAGAGAAGGTCGTTGATGTGAAGAAGAAACAATGTTGGTGCCAGAACTGAGCCCTGAGGGAGAGAATGGCCGTCCACAATAACTGATATACGTCGATCAGATAGATAACTAGAGAGCCAAGTCCAGAGATTAGTTGAAAGACCATAGGAGGGAAGTTTATTAAGAAGTGCGGCATGCCAGACCTGGTCAAAAGCTTTGGATATATCAAGAGCGCAACGATCTGGGACTCACCTAGAAACTCAAGGGACTTATTCCAGCAGTGTGATACGAAGGAAAGAAGATCTTATATACAGAAAGATACACTATTTAGAAGTTGTCCAATTAATTATGCTTAAACAAAAAATTTGGAGAAAAATATAATTAACGCCCAAAGAAATTGGCTTATTTAAAAAGATTTGGCAAATTAATCTCTTGCAAGAACTTAACTATTTACGCAAATTATATTTTCATATTTTTTTTATCAACTTAAAAGAAATATGTTACCAACCCCAATATTTTCTTTCATAAAAAAATATATGTTTAAATATAAAATAAATAAATATTTTGATAATCTGAGTAAAATAAACTACAAAGAAAAAATATATATCTTTTCATTTCATTTCTTTGATCTTAAGTTTTTAATATAAATTTAATTAGTAAAATAAGGGGCTTTATCTGCAGACGTCCTAAATTTAAAGGTTATTTAGTAATTTAATCTTTTTAACTGGCAAAAGCAAAACATAAAAAACTGAATAGGTTCTGAATAAACCTTGGTTTAAAGGCATATAAATACATTTTAATTACATTTTTGTGAATAAATAAATTTAAGAATTACCCTGTTTTTGTTTGTCATAAAATCTCGTGTAAACGTTGAAATAATGTACCTATATTCTCTTCCTTCTTTAGCTCCTCTGTACTAAATAAATTTAATTTTTGTAGTATATTTTGTAATATTTAAAAAAAATGTTTTATAAACTAGAATAAGCATGTTAAAAAAACAAAGTTGCCATTATATAGGGTGTGTCGAAAATTTTAAGATTATTTTGAGATTTTTAAATTAAATATGTCGGTACCATACTTTTTAAAACAACCCTATGACGATACCTCTGTTAAAATAATAAAATGTTTTTTATGTTTATTTTATATAAAACAGTTTTAACCTGGAAAACAGATGGGTAAAGGTAACTTTCTATTCGAATCTCGTGCTAAAAAACCAAAGCAAGTATCAAATATCTAACTTTTTTTAAAAATGGACTACTGAATAACACTATTACATTAAAAAACCAGTAAATGTATACTTTTTTAAGCTATTTTTTCACAAAACGGCAAACATTACATTTTGTTTTTTTTTTTTAACGAACAATTTAAAATTTTCTTTTTTTTTTTTTTCTAGATATCTAAGTATAATAAATAAAACAATATTAAAGTTAAGACAAAAAGCATACAATAAACAGTTCCCAATAGAGCACATTATTTATTTGTTACTTTTTAAAATTGTCTTATTTTATATGATACGAGTTAACGACTGGAATATTGTATTTATCTTTAATAACAATGGGTATTTCTTTCTTTGTTATATTTAAATTATAAAAGGTTTATGCAGGGTTTTTTCTAATTGCAGTAAAAATTCAGAGGCGTATTCCTAAGCTATTTTTATAAAAAAGTTTATATAAACATGGGTCCTTACATTTTTCGTTCTCAGGAAGAAGGGTATTAAACTTTTCAAAAAAACCTAACAATTTCCAAAACATTTTTTTTTTGTGAAAACTTTTAAACTAAATATAAGTTTTATTTAATTAATTATTTGTTGTTATTACATAATTGCTAAAAGGAAGATAAAAAAACTTAATTTTTAAAAGAAAAAATGTCCCAATATTTCTTATATGATCCAGGATTATGCAGTTCAGTGATTTTTTAATGCAAAACTAAGCAAGCTACTTAAAAATATGAATACACAAAAAGTTCTATTTTTAGCTGTTTCAAAAAGGCAGTGGTACATTTTATTTGTCAATATTATTGGCTAAGATGCGTCCTACGCCGCCATTGATCTCACAAATTAAACTCAGTTTAGGGCTAAATTACCTTCCTGTTTAAACAAACATCACAGTCAAATTTTATTAAAATCGGATAAGGCATATTAAAATAATATTAAAAATCCGATTTTCTTTTTAAAGTTTAACACCCTGTATCTTAGAAACAAATTATTTCCGGACCTATACAGGGTGGCCCACCATATTCGAGAGGGTCTGTAGCTGGATAACCATGGGGTTTAAAAAAAAGTAAATACTGAAACATATACAGGTCGGATAAGGCCACAGTATAAACTTATTTTACTTTATACAGGATGTCTCAAAAAAGTGTGACGTATAAAAGTTATATTTTTTAAATAAAACACTCTATATTTTATGACGATTTTAGATTCTACATAAAAAAATAATTTAAGTTTGTTAATAATACCAAGTGTCTAATTTTATTCGTTTTTGTGATATTTGATTTTTTTTCAAAATGCAGGGGTGCAATTAAATTAATTTTATTTTAACAATATAAACTCCTTAAACTTTAAAATTTGTTACAAGATTGAAAAAAGTCTGCCTTATCATACGTAGGTCATATTGAGATCATAGATTATACAGGGTTATAAAAAAATAATTTCAATTTCTTAGAAAGTCAAATTGCAATATCTCTCTTATTTTAAATAGAACACCCTGTATTTTTTTACACCACATGATGACAAACTAAATGCTCTTTTTAAATGGTGTATAGGTTGCAATCCGTTTAACATATTTTTATTCCATATTTTTATTCCAAATGTCTATTTAAATGTAAGTAGGCTGTGATATAGCTATGCCTATTTACTAAGCCGTTATTGCAAAATATAAATTTATTGGAAAAAAGCACAAAATTAAAAGATTTTTATTATCTGCTACTATTTTTAAAATTCACAGAAAAAAATTAATTAGTTGCTTATAATGCTACTTCCAATAATACTTATTTCAGCTGAATGTGGTAATGATAAAACTTGTGTTTTTAAACAATCCCAATAAGGCCTCTGGTCAGTTATGACGACATTCTGTGACCTATAACTCGTTTCTTCCATTATCCATAATCACTGTGTCAATTTTTTTAAAGCAACTATTAAGGTTATCAGATGGTTTCTCCTAGAATATTTTTCAGGATTAACTCTAGACTAAAGTAAACCATTTTTTTTACATCCTACCAGTATTATATCATCTTGTTGTTGTATAAGAAGGGATTTTATTTAAAATCATTGAAATTTCTTTTAAACTGACTAAAACACTAGTAATCAATAAATGGTCGTTGTTATTTTCTTAAGAAAAATATTAATGGCTGCTATGTCACAGCCAACTTTAATTTAAATAAACATTTGAACTAAAAATTTGTAAAAACAGATTTTACCAAAAAGCACAAAAGATAGGTATAGGCAACCTATAGCATTTGAAAGAGTATTTTTTTTGTCATCATGTGACGTAAAAAAATACAGGGTGTTCCATTTAAAATAAGAGAGATATGGCTATTTGATTTTCTGAAAATTGAAATTATTTTTGATCACCCTGTACAATATTTGATCTTAGTTTGACCTACGTATGATATGGCAGACTTTTTCTAATCTTGTTACACATTTTAAAGTTTAAAGTGTTAAAAGTTTTAAAGTAAAATCAATTTAATTTTACCTCTGCATTTTTCAAAAAAAATCAAATATCACAAAAACGAATAAAATTAGACACTTAGTACTATAAACAAACTTGAGTTATTTTTTTAAAGTAGAATCTAAAACGGTCATGAAATATAGGGATGTTCCATATAAAAAAGATAACTTTGATACGTCACACTTTTTTGAGACACCCTGTATAGACTAAAATATTTTTATACTGTGGTCTTATCCGACCTGTATATGTTCCAGTATTTACTTTTTTAAAAACCCCGTGGTTATCCAGCTACAGACCGTGTCGAATGTGGTGGGCCACCCTGTATTTATATGAACTTGTTTTATAAAATTTGCTCAAGAATATGCCCTTAAATTTTCTTACCGCAATTAAGAAACACCCTCTATAAATATTTGTGTTTTCTTATCAAAGCTTATATTTTAACTTTGTATTGCCCAGTTATCCAATAATACTAACGACTTTCAACTTCTCAAACTTTGAAACTTCTTCGTAAATTTTAGAGTTTCTTTATAGCTAGTATGCAAGATTTTACCCATGTAGTTATTAATGATGTTGTTGCTCTTTGTGTGACCTCTTTACATACCAATATTTATATTTCAGATAGATAATATCTATCCTACAAGACCTGTTTACTTTTTCTTTTCTTAATAAAACCAGCATTTTAAATTATTTGGGAAAATAAAAGTAAAGGACTGAATATTGTAAAGCAAGATTTAATTTTACTGGGTAGGTTGTAGTTGCAAAGACTTGAGAGCATAAATTTAATATAAAATGTTTTTAAAATATATTTTACTCAAACCGTAATATAGAGCTTACAATACAACCTTGAAATTCTCTAGAATCTAAAACTTTATACTACATTAAGGAAAATTATTTATTGAGCATATTTGATAATTGAATATAAACTGACAAAAATTAGCTACTGCCAAGTAAATGCTGAAGTCCTTCAGGGCTCAGTTCTGGCACCTACATTGTTTCTTCTTCACATCAACGACCTTCTCTCGTCCACAACTAATTCAATTCACAGTTTTGCCGACGATAGTACCCTTCACTCCAGTTTTCAGGTTCCTAAATCCACCACTAAACCTGACTTGGAAAACAAACGCAATGCGATGCAGATATCCCTTTCGCAGGATCTTAATTTAATATTGGATTGGGGCGCCAAAAATCTTGTCCATTTTAATGCATCCAAAACACAATCATATTCCTTGTCGCGAAAAGAGTCATCAAATACTCATCCTCTACTTATGAGCGGCCAAGTTTTACAGAGCAAAGACACCTTCAATCTTGTGGGCGTCACATTTGGAAGTAACCTTAACTGGCATAAACACATTGTATCTATAGCCACGGCAACATCAAAAAGCTTGGATTTCTCTTTCGAGCCAAAAGTATTTTTCCGCTTCTAATTTATACACTTTGTATGGGTCCCAAATCCGACCTCCTTTGGAATATTGTTCCCATATCTGGGGCATGGCGTCCCGCACAACCTAAGCATTCTTAATTCTATTCAAAGAAGAGCTATTCGTCTTATTAATGATCCTTCACTTACAGAAAGGCTTCCCTCTCTTGCCCATCGTCGGGCTGTGGGGAATCTATCGCTTTTTATAGCTACTTCCATGGCTTCTGCTCTGAAGAATTGTCCAGTATAGTTCCTCCACTCACGGTTCTTCTCACTGTTCTACTATGTCTACTTTGAATAAAGATAAATTAAAAGAAAAAAACTATTTTTTAAGTAGGCTTTTATTAAAATGCACTTGCCAAAATAAAATAACCTTTTTTCTTAAAAACTTTATCAACATACAGTGTGTCCCAGGATAAGTGGTACAAGAGGACAAGTGGAAAACTTTGGCATTTTTAAATTTCCTCTTGGAAAAACTGGTCGAATGGTCGAGGGCAAGTTATAATTAAAAGTAAGAAAAATGACCCAGAATAAAATACCTTTATTTAAAAAATAGAGAATTTTATAAGTAAATATGGTAGAATATTAAATTTTATGTCAATATTGAAAGGTTAAAGTAAAAAAAATATATTTTTGTCAATTTTCTACATTATGGATTAACAGTTTTTAAAATTCTTGGCTTAAGGAGGGTAATATGTTAAATTTATATTCCCAAAAAACAAAATTTCCTTTTAAAAAATAAATACAGTATAATTGTGATTTTATTTAGGTAACATGATTCTTTTCCCATGGCCACTACCAACATATATTACTCACAGGCCGTATATGGTGCGTAGAGACGATAATTTGTATTTATTTCCCTCAAAATTTATTTTATTAACATTTTGCCATACTCCTTTGATACTAAACTAAAGTGTTTTTTTTAATTTTCGTTTAATTAATATTTTGTTTTGTTTTAAATGTAATAATGCCTTTAATTTTGGCTTTCGTGATTTATTTTCTTTCCTTATTTTTATTCAGTATCATCTTTCGTACTTTTATTTTTTGAAATTTAATATCATAATTCTGCTTATTAAGGAAAAAAAAGGCTAAAAAGTCCAAAGCCAGTAATTTTTTTTATTTTAATTTTATTACAACAGTGTTTTTATCCTAATGTACGAGATGTAAATGTTAAAAAAACTACAAAAACACGTAAATTCGTTTTTGTATGCTTATTTTTAGTCTCAATAAAATTGTATAAACTCGCTTAGGGTCGTAATAGCACCCCATATAATTTTAAATGAAAAGAGGAATTCAGGTTATTTATTTTTCTTTTTAAAAATTTTATAACCACGATTTTTTTGGTATTTTTCAAAAAAAACAAGAAAAATTGTTAACAATTAAGGACATAAAATTTTACAAATTGCACAATAATTATGAAAAAAAAAAAATTTTGTTCATATGTTTTTATATTGTCTCTTATTTTATAGACTATAATACACATTCTTTTTAAATTCCATAATTTGTAAACATATGATTTACACCATTATTGAGTTTTTTGTAAAATCTATTTGTTTTTTAACGGTATTAATTGTAAATGTATGTTGTATTAATTTTCGCAAAATAATTATTTACATTCTTTAAAAAACCCTCATTAAAATATCGAGTAATTATTATGTTTTATTACAACCATTTATATCTTCACTTATATTTATATAAGTATACAGGGTGTCCTGGAAAATGTGGGAAATCTCTCGCACACGTATGGAACAGATGAAAATAACACGATAAGTTTCTATAAAAATTTTCCGTTTAAGCCCCCCTGCGGAGATATGATCCCCTAAAGGAGGCAGCTAGAAATCAATTTTTCGTGAATAACTTTTAAAGTGCTCTGTATAATTTGATAATATTTTAGTACGATGCATACTAGTAAAGACCTCTTAAAATAGTGCCCTTGAAACTTATGTCGCTTTTTTAGTTTGCCAGGGACGGACTAGTTTTTGCACATTATTGATAATATTTTTTACGCCCTGTATGGTGAAGACACAAAAATATGTTTTTGGGTAGTATAAACCTTCTGCTAAAAAAGGTACTCCTGTTTGACATCGATAAAATGAGCCGTTTTCGAGTAAAAATTATTTTAACAATAAGAGTTTATTTTTGTTTAATAATACAATATTTTATTTTCGATATAATTTGTAATTTTTGATTCAGTATTGAAGTCCTCTCGTAGCAGGTCAGGAATTTATTGTTAAAATAATTTTTACTCGAAAACGGCTCATTTTATCGATGTCAAACAAGAGTACTCTTTTTTTAGCAAAAGGTTTAAACTACCCAAAAACATATTTTTGTGTCTTCACCATACAGGGCGTAAAAATATTATCAATAATGTGCGAAAACTAGTCCGTCCCTGGCAAACTAAAGAAGCGACATAAGTTTCAAGGGCACTATTTTAAGAGATCTTTACTAGTATGCATCGTACTAAAATATTATCAAATTATACAGAGCGCTTTAAAAGTTATTCACGAAAAATCGATTTCTAGCTGCCCCTTTTAGGGATCATATCTCCGCAGGGGGCTTAAACGAAAATTTTTATAGGAACTTGTCGAGTTATTTTCATCTGTTCCATACGTGTGCGAGAGATTTCCCACATTTTCCGGACACCCTGTATAATTAAAATAAAAATACAAAATAAATTGAAAAAAATAACGTTTTGTAAACACAATTTTTTAAGATTTTAAAGTTGACACTATAACTAATGCTAATACTAAAATTTAATTGGAAATTATAAACCCGTCAAAAAATGTGCCTTTTAGCATTGTTTTTCCCAATCTTTAAATCTCCTGTTTTTTTTATTTATTTGTTCTGGATTTTGGCATTAGCCATACAGCCTGTCATAAGTGTTTATATTATTTAATATCACAGCATGTAGGGCATAAAGGACATAAGCACATGTATACAAGAACTCAAGCCTTAAGTCACAGAGGTTCCATCAGGGCGAGTTTCTCATAAACATTACAGGTTAAGACCACTAAGAGAAGTTATAGTTTTAGAGCCGGTGAGCAAAAGACTTTCGTTATTTGGTAAAAACTAAAACTAAAAAACTACACTATTTACCTATTTTAAGTTTTTCATTACTTTTATAATTAAATAAGACAGTTGTAAAAATAGGCAAAATCACTCCATAGCTTCGAGATGGATCACAATAGCCATAAACTGTTTTAAGAGATTAAGAGCCCTATATTAAAAACTTGCTGTTTCTTACGGTTTTTGAGATACCCCGTACAACCATCAAAAATAAAACACCCTGAACAGTACACGTATACTTTTTTCAGGACCATTCAGTGAAGAAACGCTGGACATGCTCAAAATTCTATTGGTGATGGCATCTTTTACTACAAAAATTAGCAGTGATACATTTACGATTGGTTACTTGACTGGTTCTCAAAGAAGACCAGGTTAGTATTATTTTTATTTTACAAAAAAAAAACATGGTAATTACAATGTGTCCGGTTAAATTTGCACCAGATTTTTTTTAATATTAATTTTACGAAAAACAGTTATTCTTTATAAAAAGGACATGATCTAAAAGCTAATACAACCAGCAAATATATTTTTTATTACACCAGGTTTTTCTAGAAATATGAATTTTGCTCAAGAAAAAAGTAGCTTTAGTTTTGACAAAGGTTTCGAAAAAGAATCTTAGGTCAGCTAATCTTTTAATATGTTGTTCTCCTTCTTCTTCTGGATAGACGCTGAGTTGTCTAGCTAGTGGTAGTGGTTGCGTTTATTAGTTCGCATTCTACCTGTACAGGTAATAATAATCCAAGGTTTTTGAAACATTTTACAAAACATAATTTTCAATTTCTTGCCTTCAGATAGGCTTACAAAACATATATATATATTTTTTTTAATGCCAGAAAATTTTATTATTGCTAAATATACAGTGGTACCCTTCAAACTAACCAGAACCGTTCGATATATTTTGATGAAACTTAAAACGGTAATATATGACCAAGGTCTGCATTTTTGACATATCAGTGATAACTGTAAATATCAAGGTCACAGCTGGTCGCCAACGCAATCGCTACCGCCAATCAGACAGCCAAGAATCTACCCGAAAGAGGAGGGAAAACAACATATCAAAAATCAGCAAACCTAAACTTCTTGTTTTCCCGACGTTGCTATATCACGGACCATTAGATTAGATTAGATTAGGAGGTGGATTGCATATCCTCTAACACTGCAACCTGCTCAGGTTTATTGTGTGTCCTCCGTCCATAGGTAAAAGCACACTATCCAAGCCGGTCTGTTTAATCAGACTCCACAAGCTTGAAACTGGCCCCTTGGTATATCTTGCCGCTTTAGGTTTTTCTTCACCCAGCCTTGCAAACCGCAGACGACAAAGGGCTTCACAGTAGCACCATGCGTGTGTGTTCTGCGGTTTCTTTCTCCTCCTGGCAGAACCTACATAGGTTTTCTTCTGCCAGGCCCATAGTTTCCAGGTGTTTATTCAGTCTGCAATGACCTGTCAGTTGACCCACTATTATTCTTACTGCCTTCCGGTTATAATTCAGAAGGTCTTTTGTAAATTCTGGCGAGTAAGCCTTGATGAACACTTTCGCCTGACACTGTCCTGGTGTTCTCATCCACCAGTCTTATGATTCCCTCATAATCCATGATCTAATGGATGACCCTACCTGGCATGATGGAATACCACAGTAGGGCTCGGGACCTACCATTGTCCTGCCAGCCCCCTCCTTTGCCAATTTATCAGCTTCTTCATTGCCTTCGTGGCCTTCGTGTCCTGGTACCCAGGCAATGGTTAGCTTGTTGGACGCACCCACCTCTTCCAGGGCAATTACGCAGTCCCGCACCAGCTTGGAGCGGATTTTGCATGAACTGAGTGCCCTCACGGACCATACTAACGGACTGATTCTAATTTTTTATAAAAAAAAACTTAAACGAGATTAAATTTATTATACTCTGTAACTACAAAATTATTCATTCTGAACTACTAAAATAAGTTCGGTTAAATGGCCATTTTTAGCCCAAGAATTTGGATAAGTATTTTTAAAGACACCCTGTATAATTATAAATAAAGTTAGGAATAATTGTATATCGAGGCTTTTAAAAATATCAGTTAAAAAATATGGTAAAAATATCTAATGACAATAATACCACATCAAAATACTGTTTTTTTAAGGTTGGCATATCTTAGCTGTCCCCAAAGAATGCAAAAATAAATAGGAAAATTTTTCATATAGAATTATGTCCGAAAATGCTTCGTTTCCAAAATAAAATTCTTACCAGTGGCGTTCAAACAAGATTTGTTTTGCATTTTTTTCAGAAAAATATAGTATGCCACTGCTTTTCTTTGAATCAACATTATTTTTAATCTCTTCTGGAGGTAATTCTTGTTCTTTTTGTAGTACGACGACCGGTTTTCATTTAAAAAATAAAAGCCATTTGATGCACGGAAAACCGCTAAAATCTGATTTGGTGCAAAATTCGTTTTGGTCTAATTTGTATTAAAAAATGGTTTGAAAATTACATAACTATTACTATTTAAACTTATTAAAAAAATAACCAGTTGATATAATTTTTAAATAAATGTCAAAAACGAATTTTACACACAAAGCACCATATCAAATTTTAGCGATTTTGCCATGAATCAAAATGGCTTTTATTTTTAAGCGAAAACCGTTCGTCGTATGAAAAAAATAACAAAAAGTAAATGATTATTTAAAAATATTGTTTATTTGAAAAAAAGCAGTGGCAACTATTTTCTTCTTAAAAAAATCAATACAAATCTTGTTCGAAAAAAGTGTACCAAACTTTTACATCAATATCTGGAGTGATAGGAAAACTATATCAAAAATTACATTTTTTTCTTAAAGCTTTAACACCCTGTATCTTGAAACGAAGCATATTCGAGCATAATTTAACCAAAGAATACCAATCCATAGAACCCACAAGTGAGATTTCAGCGTACTCTAAAATTTTTAGTACCTACCGCGACCAACAGATGGCGAAAGTAATACGATGTCGCTTTGCTAATACGATTACCATTAGAAAGTGATAGCAGTCGCTGACGAGCAATCGGCCCGATCAGTTAGAGTGAGGATATACGCAAAATTTAATAAAAATAAAATTCCCGATAAATGGTAGTATCCGTAAGATTATTAAATTTATGATCTCAGAATAGGATATATCGATGGGTTTTTGACAAAACATCGTAGGCGTCATTCGTCAGTTTTACGTTTTTTTTTCATTGGCTTTATTTCAGATGAAGTTATGTTCTATATTGGTTCGGCGGTTCATTTAAATAATGGTAGTTATTTGGGTACACGCCAAAAAATAAATTAATAGTACCAAAAACCAAAAAAAAAAAATAAATAAAACAAGTAAATAGAGAACTAAAAATCGACGTTTTGGTGGCAAGTCTGTCACCGCTGTCAAGATAAATTAAATAGAAATAAAAAATTAAAAATTAACTATTATTTAGGTTTAGAATTTTAAAATTTTTAGCTTTTTTAGAAAATTCTGAAAATTTTGACATTAAATGTTAAATATGTTTGTTTTGTAATTCAAATTAAGAAGAAATCTAAAATAAAAACATGTAGATCTCGGTTTTTCTTTAAAAATAACGAGATGGGAAAAAAATCGTTTCCCGTAAAATTGGCGAATGTCGCTTACGATGTTTTGTAAAAAGCATCGATATATCCTATTCTAAAATAATAAACTTAATAATCTTATGGATACTGGGTCCATTTATCGGGGATTTTATTTTTATTAAATTTTGCTCTAACTGATAGGGCCGACTGCTATCACTTTCTGATGGTAATCGTATTAGCAAAGCTACATCGTACTACTTTCGCCATCTGTTGGTCGCGGTAGGTCCTAAAAATTTTTAGGGTACGATGAAATCTCACTTGTAGGGTTCTATGGATTGGTATTCTTTGATTTAACCTAAAAAACGTTTTTGTTTTATTGCATTCTATACAGCGCTAAAAGGAATATATCATTTAAAAATAAGCCTGTATATTTTTTAGGTGATAGAGAATACTCCCGTCCTGGTCTAACAATATCCGGTGCTATTTCACTAGCTGTTGAAGAAGTGAAACCGAGGACCTCTAGCAAAACGAGGTCATAAACTAGATTTTATAGTGGCTGAAACTTATGGGGAAGAAATAATTAGTGTCCAAAAAACTGCTGATTTGTGGACTCGAAATGTATCTGCTTATATTGGTCCTCAAGAAACATGTGAACATGAAGCTTTCATGGCTGCTGCATTTAACGTTCCTATGATTTCATATGTAAGTTTTATTAAATTAAAAAAGCACATTTTAATAGTATTCTGTACATACTTTCCATTTTTTATCTTTTATGACATCTCACGAAGGCTTATGCCTAAATACCAGTGTACCGTGAGTGCCGGGTTACTGGAAGTTTAACCCATTATTGTCGTGTTCCGTCAACGTTATCCGATCACTGAAACATGCAGTTTTTTTTGCATTTCACAGCACCTTTTAGACAACGCGGTGGGTGGTTATTTTTTAAATAACTACTACCTAGAATTGGCAGAATACTACACAGTGGTTTGCCATTGCCAACTGTGAGGTGACGAGCAATGAAAAATCCAATGTCCGACGCCGAGATTCGAACCCGGATCCCAAATTTTTAAAATAAATTCAAGATAGTCAATCGATGCATTTTCTATATGAAACACCATATTTATAATTATGTTTTTGCATTTTTTGCTCAATTCTAAGTATTTTTTATTTAAGGTACTATATGTCTGTCTTTAACTGTTTTTGGGTTATCGACGCTTAAAGAGTAATATTTTCGGCTAATATTATTTAAATAAATATATCAATGCACAATAAAGGTAATACAGGTGATCACCTAACACTTCAAAGTCATTAAAATGTTTTTACCAATTGGTAGATTTTAATACTAGTTTTTAAAAATGAATTATTTGTTAGATAAAAGAACTACAGATACTAACGGTATATTATAAGTGCGGAGAAAATGCCAGTAAAGCAAAAAAGAAGATACATTGATTTTTTTCCAAGAGAAAAATTGACTTTGATATCAGGTAATCACCTGCATTATATGTATTTTATATTAAGATATTTAATTAAATAAGCCACAAATGTGACCTTTAAGCATCAATACCTCAAAAACATGTAGTACCCTTAATAAAAACACTTGACCATAGAATTCAAAAATATAATAATAAATATGGTGTTCAATTTAAAACAATATACAACATTTATGGCGTTAGTCTTTTGTTTTTTATGCAATTGTTTTTTTAATACGATTTTTTAAATTTCTCGAGGTAAAATACATCGATTGGCTATCTTAAGGTTCTTTAAAAATGTGGGGCAAGTCAAAAATATGCAATTTTTCCTCTTAAATGAAATACCCTGTATAGTAGACTAAGCCAAAAACGAAAACAAACAATTTTTTACGGTACTGTTAAAATATTGATATTGACGACGAAAAAAAAATTCCTGAAATTTTCAGTCCTTAATATTACCATTAGGAGGTGCATCATTAAAATTATTGATTTTTCAACAATTTTTGCATTTTTTTATACAAAATCTCGGAATCAGTTAATCTTGAACCTTCGACTAATTCATATTTTTAAAGAAAATTAAATTCTATACAAAAAAGTTATGTTATTAAATTTCCGCTGAACAAGCCGTTTTCTTGTAATCACGCCTTAAATTTGTTTTTCTACTACTGTATAAATAAGAAAACTTTGTGGTTCTAGCAACGCGAATGATAACGAAAGAGAACCTTCGTGTTACCTGGTTGCTAAACGTTGCTAGCTACGAAAGTAACATTTTCAGCGCCTGGAAAAAAAGTAAGAGTAAAAAAAAAAGAAAATATGCTTGTGGGAAATATTAGGATTTATTTATAAAAAATAACTAATTTATGACAAAATATTTTAAAAACTAGGTTAGGTATTGACATTAAAAGTAATTGTGCAATTTGAGCAATTAGCAAAAGAAATTGGAGGAATAATACTTGAATTAACAGTTTTTAAATTTGTTGTTGGGGTATCGTTATCACCTTTAACTACGTTAATATTTATATTTTTTACTGTTCACTTCATTAGAGGATATATTGGTAGGAATTTCGTGTAAAATATTCTTTGAAATCTCCACCTTATTACTATAGGATTCAGCAATATATCCCTCCGCAACAGAAGAAGACTTCCAACCTCCATGCCTTTTTAAGTCCAAAATATCGACATCCGAAGCATTGGCAAGAAACGTAGTTGACGTTCTTCTAAAAGAATGGCCAGTGTATCTACTGATGTCTTCAAGCTTCAAAAACTTCGCAATTTCTTTAGGTACATTTGAAATAGTGTGCTTTCCAATTACTTGATTAACACATTTACCTCTTTCATAACGATACAATAAGCGCTCATCTAGAGCATTCCTTGGTCTCAGCTTAATATATTCCTGTAGAAATCTGACATAAGGAACTGAGCCTTCATCGTTGGTTACTACAAAGTTTCTTTTAACTTTATTTTTAAACTCCACTATTTTTACTATAGCCACGTCATTTCTTATTTCTACATCACTTAGCTTCATTCTGTATATTTCGTCTGTCCGGCATGCCCCAGCCACTCCCATAATGGCTATTACTTTCATTGCTAAGTAACTTTGATCAGGCACGTTAAGTAAAAACTGTATGATTTCTTCTTTTTTAAATTTTTTGACTTTTTTGCCTCATAACCATCGTTTTTCCTTTTAATAAAAGCAACTAGTTTCTTGAACTTCGAAATATCTTGATTTTTGTTTACGGAAATTGTTAACTTAAGCATGGAATATACAGACCAGAGGGTTGGTGGTGATAAAGACTCGGATTTCTCTTGAAAATACGCCAACATCACATTCTCGCCAATCCGCCCCACATTTTTGTAGCAAGCCATTCAGAAAACGATTTATATGTTTGACGGTACCTCTCTTTAGATTTGTGTGGCAGAAGTGAGGCACACAGCAAGGTCAGCTGCCTTTTGGATGCCATTTTCATATTCATTTAACATTTTAAAATGGGAATGGATTTATACTAAATTAACAATAATTCAGTATCTGACAAGTGCTGATGACAGACAATGTCAACAATAAATGTGTTGCTATGGATTAATTTTTAACAGGTAAAATTTCAAAATCTCTGATATTTCTTTTTTAAAACATAATGTTAATGATTATTAAATACTGCGATGCATAGAACAGTAGCAGAAAAAATATAATACATTACACGATGCGAAAGGCCTTTCACCTCGCACCAAAAAGTAAACTTTCGCATCTTGTAATGTAAATAACTATTTTTACGTTGTGATTTTAGATTCCAATAACTTTATAAAACAAATAATTATTCTTTGGAGAAATTTTATGCTTTACAATAAAGGTCTCCTAAAATTTTGTGATAAATTCGTGCATTTCAAAGTTATTTAATGTTAAAATTGATATAAGAATTTAAAACTTTTACGGCGGCTGCTGGTTAGAAAAATAATTTAAAAAAAACTTTACGTTCGATCCACGGTAGAAAAGTAAACTTTACTCTCTGAATAAAAAGTTAAATTCAAAAAGTGTTGCTAACAAACTTTTAATGATTTAGAAATTTTAGCATTACAAATAAATTAAAAGATTTTTTTTTAAACGTTTAATTAAACAATTAAATATAAACGTATTTTTTTTTATGGTAACTACAATAACTTAAAATACCGCTACAGCAACATGTATGGTTAATCTTTTTTTATCTTTGGACAATCAACGAAGGCTGAATGCCTAAATACTAACGTACCGTGGGTGTCTTAAGCAGGGTAAGAGGAAGTTTGTTAACACGGGACTTAAAAACTTAAAGATTTCGGGGGAAGGAAAGACCTTCGCTGGCAGTGGGTTCCACAGTCTAGAAACTCTAGGGATTAAAGAACGAACGAAATGGGAAGTTCGGGGCCTGTCCAATTGGACCGTATAGAGATGCATACGTGCGGCACCACGAGTTTCTCTGTTGGGAGCTGCAAGAGGAGGGACTATACTGGATAATTCGTCGGAGCAGAAGCTGTAAAAGTATCTATAGAAGAGCGATAGATCTCCCACAGCTCGACGATGGGCAAGATAAGAAAGTCTTTCAGTAAGTAAAGGATCATTAATAAGACGAACAGCCCTTCTTTGAATGGCATCAAGAATGCTGAGGGTTGTAGGGGATGCCATTCCCCAGACATGAGAACAATATTCTAGAGAGGGTCGAATTTGTGACACATACAAAGTGTATAAATTGGAAGGAGAAAAATACTTTTTGCCGCGGTGGCAAGTGGTTAAGGTAATTTTCAAATGTGACGCTCACAAGGTTAAATGTGTCCCCGCTCTGCAAAACCTGGCCACTCATAAGCAAAGGATAAGTGTTTGATGATTTTTTTCGCGATAACGAACATGATTGTGCTTTGGATGCATTAAATTGAACGAGATTTTTAGCGCCCCAATCCAATATTAAATTGAGATCCTGTGAAAGAGATATCTGCATCGCCCTGCGTTTGCCTTCCAAGTCGGGTTGAGAGATTGGCTTGGGACCTGAAAAGTGGAGTGAAGGGTACTATCGTCAGCATAACTATGAATGGGATTGGTTGTGGAAGAAAGAAGGTCGTTGATGTGAAGAAGAAACAAAGTTGGTGCTAGTACTGAACCCTGAGGTACTCCAGCATTAATTTCGTGAAAGCTTGAAAAGTGGTCATCAACAATGACTGATATACGTCGACTAGAAAGATAACTGGAGAGCCAAGAGCAGAGTTTAGTTGGAAGACCGTAGAAGGGAAGTTTCTTAAGAAGTGCGTCATGCCAGACTTGGTCGAAGGCTTTACATATATCAAGAGCAACGATCTGGGACTCACCTAGAAACTCTGAGAAAATAATTGTAGTTTTTATTGTTTAGTTTAAATCACTTTTAGTTACTTTCAAAAAATTACATTATTATAT
>JACEGR010007040.1:0-53766 GCA_014170235.1 Listronotus bonariensis
CCTACATGTTTATTAGTGTCATCGGCAGCTGATGACGTAGCTTCCGATATTTTCATTCATTTTTTAGTGACAATATTTTACAACCTATACCGAAAATATCTACTGGAGTTTTTTTAAATCCTTTTTCTTATATTATACTTTACATAAGGTTATAAAATACGTTTTAAAAGAATGAACCATTAGAGACAGGAGACATGTAAGGAAGGCCTCTTTGTAGAAGTCACCTCATTTAAAATTGATACCCAGACAGCACACCACATCTTAAAGACGTCGTGTTTATGTACATATTATGCCTGAACGTCTGAAGACTTATAAACGACATCTTTAATACATCTTTCAAAAGTCGTCTCAAAAACAGACATCTTAAAGACGTCCTGTTCATGTCCATATGCTTGAAGACGTCTTTAAGATGTTTTTTTTGTATATTCATATCTTAAAGATGTCTTGATGTCTGAACATAGTGTCTTTAAGACGTCTTTAGTATGTCTTTGTGCTGTTAGGGTATAAATAACAAATTGTTAGGCTTTCTATTTTTATTTATACCTATTAGAAAAAATATCCAAGCCATAATAAAAAATATTGCCAAGTCGATTTTGGGGGATAAATAGCATTTTTCTACCTATTATTTTCAACAACAACCAAAAAAGCTTATTGTAAATTTAATACCAACCCAAATTTTTCTTATAAGTAGGTAACTTTGGCTTGGTCTTGGCCATGGGCGTCGCCAGGAATACTTTAAAAGAAAGGTGTACCTGTTTTTTTGGTGCCTCTTAGATTTTTATAGAATACCTTAGTTCATTTTATATGAGCTTAAAACAATTTTAAGAAGCAAAACGTCTTTACCTCACAAAACGTACGTAAGGTTGGAATTATGACAAAATGCCAAGGGGTGAAAGTGCACCCTCGGCGCCCATGGTCTTGGTAGTCTTTTAGTTTTATCTTTTTGCAACCGTTCCAAATATTTACATTCACCAAATTGTCAGCATTTATTTGCCAAAATGTGTTTTCTAATATTATCTTAATTGTGTGTTCTTTTAAATTACTTTTTGTTTATATTTTTGTAATAAGTTAAAAACATTTTTATAGAACATTTTCTAACTAGTGCTGAAAGTGCCACTTTTCCGTACGCAATTCAACTGACCGAACGACGCGTAGCGGAGTTTGGTTAAACAGTTAAGTGGAGAAAAAGCACTTTCGGCAAGTCTTAGAAACGTTTTTTTCTATGATCGTAAAGAATACATAAAAACAAAATTATATTATTTTTTTATTAATTTAACGCAATGCTACCTAATACCCTACTTATACCTATTAATATTGGTGGTAAATGTATAATTTGTGGCATTTTGCAGGTTATAGTAGCGAATTGAAGGAGTTTTTGTTGTAAAAATATTGGTGTTGCGGAATGTTTTTCTTCCACCTCTTAAGTTGATTTGGTTTAGGCCTCTGACACGATACTAAGCGTCAGCGTTAGCGGCCAGCGTTGAGCGGGAAAATGTCAGAGCGCTGTCTTTGATCTTTGTGCGAGTATAAAAGAACTTATTTTTTTAAATGAGGCGCTCAACGCTGCCGCTTGTTATCGGGCCCGAACGTTAAGGTATTTTTAACATCTTGCGACTCGCCGCAATACATGGTTTATTATTTTTGTACTTTTCCACACTAGTGCGGTAAAGTACCCAAGCCATCAGTCATTTTAACGACATTTTTAATGACGTGTTTTTGACATCGTTAAAGTGACGTCTTTTTGACGTCATTTTTTAGTCATACTAGCTCTAATCTAATGACGTCATGTTTAGAAAACCCGCCAAAAAATTTGTGACATTATATGATTCGTGTCCAAATCCAACCGAAATATCATATGACAGAAAAATAAGACTAATAATTTTACAAAATTGAAATAGGAAAAAACTATACCGATAGTTCGAGACCGGTCTGCGGTTGGTGATCTCAATTAGCTTTGAAAGAAATATCTTCGGCTAGTGTTAAAATCTGCATCTCCAGGCTGGACAGTGTCCCGAGATGCGACCTTGCAGTACAAAGAAAACTGCAAGCAGTAAGGAGTTTTTTCCTATTTCAATTTTTAAATAAAATATCGTATCATTTTAGTTTAAAAAAGTATATGCGTTAATTTTTCGTCATCTTGAAGAAGTTATTATGACGTCATTAACGGGACGTCTTTTGTCTGTGACTTATGGAGGTCAATGTAACGTCATTTTGTCTTCATCTTATGACGTCTTTGCTGACCAAATGTGACCAAAAATGACTAAAAGAGACGTCAGACGTCGCTTGGGTAGTGCGAAAAAGTGTAAAAAATCATTCTAAGTGTATTTTTTTCTCTTAGGCATAAACAACTAATTCCGAAATATATTTGTCGACATTACCTGCTGCTAATCCCTGATCATTTCTGCTGTAAGGATCGAGATAATAATATACCTCTCCTTTTTCCAAATAGCAAGTGATATTTCTCGAGTGGTTAGGATCCCTGCATCGTTATCGGTAAAAAGGTTTCTAACCCCTAAAAAATATTTATATTATCTTTTAAAAAGTAGCTCTTTTCTGGCTTAGCCAAAAAGAGCTTAAGCTATAATCAAAAAGAGTTACAGTGGTACAAGTGGAAGGTTTACGGCTTCTTAAGATAGAGGGTAAAAGGATGCATGAAAGTGGCATTTCATGTTAATGACCTAAAAGGTATTATACAAGGTGTTTAGTTACTCTATCAAACTTTAGGGAGTAATTCTAAAATAAAAAATATTAAAAACTTTATATGAATATACAGCGTGTCTACTTAAGTTTGCGCCTATGGGAAACTTTTTTATTATTGACTTTACGAAAAAAAAAATTGTTTATAAAAAGTTCTGCATGGTCTAAAACCGCATATTGAATTATCAGATATTAATTTTTTGAAGTGGTATACGAGGTCTGTCAAAAAATGTTAAAAATGTGAAGAATTAAGTTTTCATATTTGTAAGTTATTTTTATTCTAAACATTTTTTTAAGATAATCAATATTGTTAAAACTAAAGGTACTTATCTTTTAAGCAAAATCAATTTTTTTCATATCTCGTATACTACTGCAAAAAATGTATATCTGATGATTGCATTTTAGATTTTAGGCATTGCAAAATTTTTTATAAAAATATCTTTTTCCGTAAAACCAATAATAAAAACAAATTCCCAATGATGAGAACAAAGTTTATTTTTTTAGTAAATTGTTACAATTGTGTATTTGTAAGTAATTTTTAATTCTAAATAACTTGTTCTTATAAAAAAAATGATATTGTTAAAAAAAGGTACTTTCTCCTTGAGCAAAATTAACATTTTTCAACATACCTCGTATACCACTGCAAATAATTAATATCTGATGATTGCATATTTGGTTTTAGACCATGCAGAACTTTTTATAACAAATAACTTTTTTCATAAAATCAATAATAAAAAGTTTCCCATATGGTGCGAACTTAAGTAGAACCACGCTGTATGTTATAGGCGTCTTAGTTTTTGAATTACAGGGTGTTAATTTTTTTAATACTTTTTTTTAGTTATTTAGTTTAAATTTAGAAATTAAAAAAAAAAGAAAAACATATCCTATTTATTATACAGACATTTTTTTGACATACAAGAAAAATAAATTACCAGTGTCGTCCAGATGGAGAGTACGGTAAATATCGTACGCCACTGCATTTCATTAAAATAAAAATATTTTTTGTACGACCGGGCGTAAAATACACTTTTACGTCCCCATTTGAGGGCGTAAAATTGACCTTTTACGCCCTGGAGCAAAAAAGTATAAAAAAACGACCGCATTTATAAATGGGGGCGTAAAATAGCACATTGACGCACTAGGGCAAAAAAGCATCAAAAACGCCAGCATTTATAAATTTATATATATTTTTTTTTTTTTGGTAAAACAACAATTTATTTAATTAAACATGTGTTAAAAGTATACTGACTACAATTTGAAACATTAAAAGCTTGGAAATTTACTCCTAACAACATAGAGTGCTTGTATATTATTTTCAGTCGTACAAAAATATTGTTTGCACCTTTGGCGTAAAGTATTTTACGCTCACAGCTGATTGCTGTGGGCGTAAAAGTGCTTTTTTCGCCCTTGGTACAAAAATAACAATTTTGTATATTTGTTTAGTTAAATAAAAATTGCTTGACATTTTTTATTATTATTTTAGTATATTACGGTTTTCGCGGAAATAAATACAAACCATTTTTCGGCATGGTCATATTGCTATCAAATTCTACAGAATTTAGTATAGTTTAGTAGGGTAGACGTGCTAAGTGTACGGCTTATCGCTTACTTTACTCTACCAATTATTAAATAGGGTGTCCCGAAAATACGTGTACAGCGTTTGATGACAGACTCGGGCGTCAAAATAAGACGATTTAAGTGAACTTACCTATGCATTTTGGGGATATTAATTAAATTTTATGGCCAAAATTCTGAAACTTAAAACGAGGTACTTTTTACTGGAAAAATATAATGCTTTATTATGGATGGTTTTTGGGGAACAAAAACCTATTACATATAATTATAAATTTACACCCCCTTAACATCATTATTTTTTATTGTACAAAATAAACTAACTAATATATTAGCATGTTTGGTTAATTCGGTAGTTTTCACATCAGTAATCGAATGATTATTATCTCATATGATATACAGGATACAACGGTGTATGATTTTCTTGAATGGAACACTCTGTATATTATATCACCACCAAAAATATCGTTTAAAAAGCTTTAAAAAAATACCACATTTGATATGTCTATTTCAATTAACTTCGGAAATGTGACCATTCAAGTCTGAAAAATAATGTTTAATTATCCTTAAAAGCGTAATAAAGTTACGTATAAAATAAATAAAAACACTGTTTTGGTGTGTAGATTCTGTAGAATCCGTATTTTTCATCAAAAAGCTTTTATCTTTAAAGATATACATTGTAGGACAAAAAATATTAATTTTTAAATAGAAAACCTTGTAAATTATAAAAAAACTTGTATCTGTCCCTACAATCAGAAGTAGCAAAAAGTAGCAAGGCAACGGTTAGTACCAAAAACTGATAAAGAAAATGGTAAAAAAATGTTTGACAAAAAGTAGTCGAGACTTTGCATCGGAAACACAAAAATAGCTTTTATTTTTTAATTCTTTTATCTTTTTTTAGTTTACTAGGCTAATAATAAACTTAGTAGATTAAATGTTGTATATTTTTGTTTACATAGGTAAGAATAAAATAAATTGCAAATTTTTCGACAAAGCTAAAGCACTTTTTATTTAAGACCTTATTGTTTTTAGTTGTATGATTTTTATTGATTCTTAAAATACCTTTTCAAGTTTCTTATTAACCTAATAGAAGTCGTCAAATCCTTTTATAATTTTGTGTACATGTAGTTTGGAGTATTTACTTTTGAATACACAGCATGAGCCGTTAAAATTTCAAAGTTGCTTTTTGACCAAAATAATGGATTTCTATCCCATAAGTTTCATTATTTTGGTTTTTTCTTAATAATTTTGGGAATAGTAAATCTTTTTGCTCGAAATTTGGCAGTTGGAGTATTTTACAGAGGGAAAATTAAATTAATTTTAAATTTTAATGTAAATTGTAGTCTATCGTCTGCGGGACTGGCAGGCCAGGTGGCCAACCTTTTAAATGTCCCAACTTTTTGCGGTTAGTGTATGTACATTTTTAGTACAAAAAAATGCTTTCTCCATCTCTTTCACATAAAAAAAAGGTATACTTCGAAAAAGTTGCCCAGACTTACGGTTTTCGAGATATTTGCATTTAAATGATTCACTGTTTAGTCCAAAAGTTAAAAAAGGCAATGTGTCATAAAGGAAAAGCCTGAAATTTAATGCATTTGAACCCTGCTTTGAACTAACACATTAAACCATTTAAACAGTGTGTTTGAAAGATTTTTATCTTTTGCAAAATTTTGCTAGGACGCAAAGAAAAAATTAATTATGTGCGTTATTTTTTTAAGCTTTTGGACTAAACACTAAATCATTTAAATATCTCGAAAACCGTAAGCCTGGGCGACTTTTACAAAGTATACCTTTCTTATCTAAAGAGATGGAGAAAGCATTGTTTTACTCAAAATGTACATACACTAAGTCGTAAAAAAGTTGTGAAATTGAAAACGTGCGCAAAGTTCCGCAGACAGGGCCCTCTACCTACAATCTACATTCAAATTAAAAATAAATTTAACTGGTTCCTTGTAAAAAAATCCAACTCTCAAATTTCGAGCAAAAATGTTTACTATTGCAAAAATTATTTAAAAAAAATTGAAATAAATTCAAAACTCTGACACAATGTATCTTGGTTATTATCAATTTTTGGACATAGATAAGTTTACTTATATCGACTTATTTTGACGTCTGGAGTCTGTTATCAAACGTTGTACACGTATTGATACTTTATTTTTTAATAATTTAGCTTTATAAAATAAAATAACAAGATAATATTAATTAACTATAGAATTAGATAGATGGACTATGCCAAGAAATGATTAGTAGCTATGTATTTACGCGAAAACCGTTCTTTGAATGAAAAAAAAAAAAGTAAAAAAATCAAATTTGTTACAAATTAAACAAAACTTTAAAATATATTTTTCTGCTAGCGTGCAACTTGCAAATTATCCACCTAAATAGGTACTTAAAATGTTTTTAATTCTGAAGTTTGACTTAGTATAATTTTATTATTGGCATAGTATTCTTTTATTTAGTACAAAAAATTAGGTAAATTCAACGAAATATTTACTAAAAATTAATATTGTTTTAAAAGAATTGTTTCAAAAATCCTGGTGTATATATTAAATTTGCTTGTCAGATTTTTAGTTTTGACAGGTGCCGGTGGCCATATTATAAAAGATCAAAGTCATCGCCTTCTAGATGTAAGAATTGGCTCATTCTGGTACAATTCAAAAAATTTAGAAGGTGGTGTCAAAGTCATTAAAAGTCATCGATAATTAAAAGTGTTTTTAGTACATTCTGATCAGTATAGTCGATTTTGAATAAAAAACCTTTCCCATGGAGTCTTCTGACGAGGAATTACCTCAATCCATTCTAAAAGCAGCCGAAATGGCAAATTTTGATTTGTTGCCGTCCAAGTCAAAATTCTTTACAAATTTGATTCTAAGCCTTTTTTGTCATACAAACGGATCCGAAAATAGAGGGCGCACTGTATAAAGCACTTTAGTGGATGTACATACTATAGCACCCAACCAATCCTGATATTTAGCAAATACTTAAGTAAAAAAGACATATTAGACTAAGATTCATGATTGATTGCGTGCTAAGGAATGGACATATTATAGTAAAGTGCTTTACACTCTGCGCCCTCTATTATCGGATCCGTTGGTCTGACAAAAAAATACATAGATTTGAATTTGTAAAGAATCTTGTGTTCTTCAACTTTTATAATAAATATAAATGCAATTAAAAGTAAAGGAAACGAGATATTCGCAAAAAACTGATTATTTTGACATTTGACCTGTCATATTTCGAGTTCCTTAAACGATATCATAGGGTATTTTAGAAGTGTGTACCCAAATAAAGGTATGTACAGATATTCAGCTTATTCCGTAAGATTCCGAGATTGACCCTTTAATTTGACTAAGATGACTGGAGTACTGATACATCGATATCGAATATTTTTAATATTTGTGGTAAATAAGTTAAAATTAAAAAGTAAACCAATGCCACATTTATGTGTTATACCAACGTACTTAAATTGATTTAAATATACGTAAAAATAAAAAAGTTATATGGGTGAGCCACCGGCTAGAGACACCCGGTATATTTTTAAGCTTTCTTAAGAAGTAGCGTAAATTTTTCTTTAAAATAAATCTTCTTTGAATTTTAAAAAACTGCGAAAATATGTAAAGCGCTTTTGGTTTCTGACATAAAAAAAAATATCCGTATTTTTTTGCCTTTTTTGTACCGCGATATTTTCCTGATGGTTCACTTTGACGTATTTGTTTTGAAACACTTTGTATATTATAAGATAGTAGCTAAATGTAATAGAATATACCTTTCTTAAATCCGACAAATCATTTTCATTCTTGGCAAAGACAAGCCCGTTTACAATACATTCTTCTAGCTCGAAATGCGCTTCTTTATCTCTAAGTTTAGCAAAACTTCTAAGTTCACTCAGCATAAGTCGCGGAGTACTAAATTTTCCTTTTTCTTGAAGATGTTCAACCGATGCGTGGTAATATTCGTCACCTGTCATAAGTATCTAAAAAAAATATGTAAAATTTTGTTTTTGTAGTATTATTAATGGTTTTATAGTATGTTATTCAACCATCAGTGTTGAATTTAGACATTTTCTTTAGGAAGGAAGTTTAATATTCTCGGAAGGGGGGCAAAGTTCTTCAGGTATTAAAACCAAACCAACCTCTTACTTCATGTGACGCTTTTGTATATCTATGTAACAAATTGTATACTTTTGAATTATATTCATACTTTTGAATTGATACCAAATTTTTCAATGGGGGTGGGGGTTTCTCCAAAGGAGAATTGTCTTCCTGAACCACCCCCTGAATTTACCGTGGCATTCAACTAGCATATTATTATAATGAATGGTTTTATTCACTGACATCTAATGAC
This sequence comes from Listronotus bonariensis, assembly GCA_014170235.1. Taxonomy (NCBI): domain Eukaryota; kingdom Metazoa; phylum Arthropoda; class Insecta; order Coleoptera; family Curculionidae; genus Listronotus; species Listronotus bonariensis. Next base: position 8,614 of record JACEGR010007040.1, read on the forward strand.
AACTTTAACTGTTAAGGTACTAACTTGGCGCATTTTTAGTGATCGAATACCTCTACATACATTATTTTAAAGGTTTGATTTCTGCTCAAAACATCCTTTAATTTTAAATAAAAATCAATAGTCTAAGATCCGAATAGAAAGTGACCTGCACCCATCTGTTTACCGGATAAAAACTATTTTTATTTAAATTTAGCTAATATTTACGTAGGGGTGGCCTAGAAATTTATATTTAAATTAAAAAATAAACAAGTTTTTAAATTTTTGACACAACCTGTATAATGACATAATTTTATTAAGTAACCCTGTGGCAACACCTTTGATTAAATAATATTTTTAATTTAAAAAAGTTTTTATCCCGTAAACAGATGGTTGCAGATCGCTTCCTATTCAGATCTTAGACTATAATAATATGAGTATTTACGGTATAAATAGTTACAGTGACCCATATCATTAAAATCCAAAATTATGCTTGTAGTGACGCCTAGTGTCGAACGTAGATGTAAGAGTTACATACATACAGGTAAAGCCAATGAAAGTGTGTTGAGAAGTAGTATACTTGGCCGAAGGACTTCGGTCGAAGGCCATTTGGGAAACCAATAAAAACATATAATAATAAAATACAGGGTTAGAATTTTGGGTTAAAAGTTTTTGAGATAATTGACCATATCCGGTTGTTTTTGTATTCCAGCTTGATTATGAATCTTCGAAATTGACAGGAGTAAAAACACGATAATATCAGGTCATAATAAAGTTGATACAAGCAATTGAATACAAAAATAATAAAAATAGGGTATTCCATTTAAAATTTTAAAATTTTCCAACCTAGAGAAAAAGCTATAAATTTGGCAACCTTGGAAATATAATTTTTAAATTCTTTATGTTCAGTTACCCTTTGGCACAAATTTTGGTTTATTTAGATTTAACGGTTGCTGAGATAATCCACCGTTCCGGTTTTCTACTAACCCGGTATAACACACAAACAATTCAACAATGAGATCTAGTATGTTAAAAAAATTGTTTTAAACAGGTCTACGTTTATACCGAAAAAATAGTACAGAAAATCGAAGCTAAAAAAAGGTTAAACTTGGCAATTCTTTGGTCCTGCATAGGGTTGCCATAAATTATATAACCAATGTCGGGACACCTGGACACCTTGATTTTGATATTTTTAAGTTTAGCGTGTGGGGGGAGGGGGAGGTGGGTGTAGTATATCTTTTTGTATTTTAATGAATTTATAAAGCTTGTGAATTGCTTTGACAGATTCTGCCAACACTAGATTGCTATTAATGAAAAATTCTCTCTGAATTGATATTATGTAAAGGAATAAAAAATAAGTATTTTGAATATTTTTATGATAATTCTGATTAAGGGCTTTATATAAAATTAAATATTTTGTTCTAAATCGTAAATCGGAACTTTTCGCTAGGAAATCGGGACGTAGGGACATAAGACCTAACGGTGACAGTCCCGATATATCGGGATAGTTGGCAGCCCTAGGCCTGCATCAATTGATTTGAAATTTAAACAAAAGGTAAAAAGAGCCCAAGAATCAAAATCTGTATTGAACCGAAGGGCGCCAAAACCTTGGGGTTGGTTGCCACCCGCTCCCCTATAGGGGATGAACATTTTTTTACATTTTAGCCACAGAAATGAATTAAAAACGTGATTCTCAGCAAAAAATGTTTTCTACATTTTTTCATAAGACTGATAAGTATTTTTTAATTTACTTGGGATTAAAAGTAGATAACAATTTTTCGACAAAAAATCGACGGTTTAATGCGTTTTTTGCGAATAAGTTTAAAATTATGCTTTTAATAAAAAAACTGGAAAAAGCAAAATTGTATGTTTCAAAAGACAAGCAAAACTGTTTTATTATAATTTTTCTGCCACCAATACAAAATGAGATATGGGATGTTAATTGTTAGCTTGTTTTCGTCAAATGCAAAATTTGTTGATTCAAAGTCAAATAACAAAAAAATGCTGTATTTTGCGAGAAACATTTATTAAACTTTTTTAAAGTAGGTACATAATCAAGCCAAAGAAAAAATCAAAATAAGACTCTAGCCTAAAAATTAAGTGAGTTAAGTGTTATGATATAAATAAGGTCAGTAACTAATTTTTTTATTTGAAAAACTTATAAAGACAACTCTCTAACTACTCTTCAAATTAAAGCTGACCTTCACTCTTCTACAATTATCCTAATACATGTATTAATAATACCTTCAAAAAGTTTACCCAGTTAAAAATACCTAATTAAAAAAATATTATTATGATTATTACGCTTTGGGCTGGCTTATTTGAATTTTTCGAAGAAAAATTTATTGTTTTATTTCTTCATTTTTGTTGATAGAAAGTTCTTTTAAAAAGCTTTTATAAGTTTTTAAAAGCTACAAGGCTCTGTAAAATTCTTTAAGATTCCTTGGTCTTTAAATGGGGTGAATTTAAAGGGCCTGAAAAAGGTGGTGCGCGTTCGTAAATAGAGGTTTTAAATGACTACATCTCGCCAAATATTTACAGTACAGAAAATCTGCGCACAAAACAAATAAAGTCATTTAGAAGCTGCAATATAAACCTTATTTCTTTTTCTTATCTACAGTATTTTAGTTATTTAAAAAAAATGGGGAAAAATATGAAATTGTGAAAAATCGTTTTTCACTTTATGCAAAAACTTTCCTGAAATTAGGCATTTAAAATTAGTCAAATATCTGGGAAGTATTATTAATACATGTATAAAAAGCAAAAGGTAAAGGTCAATTTTAATTTGAAGGTAGTTAGGGGTAGTCTTGGATACTGGATACTGCTTTGTTTATGGCGTTGCTGCAAGGCAATTGCCAGCTCAATGTGGTGGGAAAATCTGGATTGTCGAGCTTTCCGCTCCCAGAAATTCCGGTTTAAAAAATTCAAATATTTAAATCAATAACAGCGATAAACTTCTGAACATGCATAAATTGCGACTATCAAGCCAGCGGCTGCTACTGGTATCGCGTATAACCGTCACTTTCACTACTGACGTATTTCCGCAAGGCTTGCGCACCTCTTCGACCATACGAAGACACCATGTGTTCAACACCAAAACGAAAAAACCTCAGGCTTTAGGAATCTTCACTCACAGCGCTTAGCCCCAGAAGAAAGAAGCCCCAATTTAGTGTGAATCTTTTCTCGATCCCCAAGGGTACAGCAACGCTCGTACGATGCCTTCAATCGCCTACCCGGGAAGTCTATGTAGACTTCTACGCAAACGTACCGCACTACTCGAAGACCGCGGAAAGAGTGGGGGGTAGTCTTAATTAACTTAATTAATTTTTTTCGTGGAAAAAATTAGATACTAACCCTATTTTTATCACAAATCAACCAATTTTCATATTAAAAACTTCTTAAAAAAAAAAGAAAGATCCGTTTAGGTCCTTTAAAAAATAATCTATATTTTTTTTAAAATATGCAGATTTTTTTTTCCCGGCATTTGACTATAAATCTATAAAATTTTACATTTGGGGAAAACAGCTATCAAATAACACGCCGTATCGTGATTCGTATTGATCGTAAAAAAATATAATAAAAGTATTTTGTTTGTCTTTTTACACTTTTTACAATTTTCTTTTTACAGTAATTTTAATAAAATGCATAATTTTTAAGTTATTCGCGAAAATCTCTCTAAAAACGTCGATTTTTTGTCGAAAATTTATTAGGTACTTTTAATCGCAAATAACTTAAAAACTATTGGTTCTACGAAAAACATATAAATAGGATTTTTGACTTAGAACCACTTTTTTAATCGATTTTTGTTGTTAAAATGTAACACGATCTGGAGATGCAGATACGGAGATAAAAATTCCAGGATAAGTGGCAACCACCCCGAGTTTTGGCGCCCTTCGGTTCGATATAGATTTTTTTCCTTGGGTTATTTTATAGCTTCTTTATGGAGGACAAAAGAATTGCCAGGTGAAATACTTCATTTCCTGTACTTAAAGCAATATTATTGGCTGTAATTAAAAAGGTTTGACACTAAAGGTTTTTTTTTAATTGTAGAATACTTTAAGCATAAAAAATTTGTAAAATAAAAATATACAATTGACGATCTTTGTCTCGTTAACAAATTTTATTTCAAAGTAATGGTGAATTTTTATAGAGGGGATGGACTTTAGATCCGCACTGTATAACACCGTACAAGCATGCTTATTTGGATTTAATACCTCATCAACAGTATCGCTTGACCATTCTTGAACATCGAATAAAGTTTGCATAGCCAAAGATATAAATGCATTGGCGGTTCCTTGGGTGTTTCTTGATTCTGGTGAAAATCTAATGCTTGCTTGACTAAATGTACCACGAAGGATCCATTTTCCAATGCTTAAAGCTTAAACAAGTAACGTTATCGTTTCAGAGTAGCTAAATTTTAAGTAGAAAAAAACAAAGTAAGTGTTTGTTTAATATTGAAAGAAAATATTAAAATAATTTACCTTTAAAATTATACCACTCATCAGATACTTCTATATAATCATTAATGGTAACTTTGCTAAGATAGAATCTTTCATCTCTTCTTATTTTCTCGAGTATTATTTACATAGAGACCAACTAAATCTTTAAGATCTTTACACCAGACGACACAGGCAACTCAGATGGTGAATCTACATCTACTACGTTTGAACCAACAATGGTTTGTTTTTAAAATTGCTAAAAAATAGCAAAGTTTTGAGTAGATTAAATGATATTCATGTTGCATCTAAGAAAAAAACATTATCAACATTTTTAATATAAACATAAATTTGAAAAAATATATTAATCTACTTTACAATATTCTACAAAAATAACAGTAAAAGAAACCCTCTACGATCCGGAGATGCAGATTTTCCACTAGCCAAAGGTTTTTCCTTCAAAGCTAATCAGAGTTTTTCCTCTTTTATTTTGGTAGAATAATCTTGACTTCTTAGTAGAAGTAGCGGCCAGGTGGGGAGTCAATGTCAAGGTAGAATCTCTAAAACCTGCACCGGCATCAGTTGCGTATCGCTGGTCTCCAAAATGTTTAATAAAGGACTTTAAAGATTTTATTTGCCACTAGCCGCCGCCACGTCGCGCTTGCCACTACAGTGCCGCCTGGCCTAGTATGAATGCCACTGCTTATGGATTGGTTTTACGGACCTGGGCTCACTTAGTTCTTCACACTGGTCGACAGAGGGGCATGATGGACAATAAGCTCATACGTTTGAGTCGACATTGTTATTTATGAAGGGACTTTTTAAAGTTTTTGTTATTGCTTACGCCCGCCGTACTGATAAGAACAAATAGTTCAAACCGGTTGCGGGTATTGATCTCAATTAGCTTTTAAAAACCAGTTTTACTAATGTAACAATCTGCATATTCAGATCGGACAGTGTCGACAGATGCAACACTTGCGGTGCAAAGGAAATTACAAGCACTATACAGGCTGTTACAAATTCAAGGAGAACACACGATAGGATCTCAGACAGTGATCTCTTACGGAGATTGGGTTAAACTGGAACAACGTTGCGAATTTTTAGCCAACAACAATGGTGATATTTCCGTTTAAAATTTGCAGCTACGTTCGGAAATATCCGGCGGCAAACTTACCGGAATTTTGCAGAGCGTTTTCATTGTTGTTCTTGGTTTGTTTGAGGGGATATTTTAAGGTGTAACGAGACCCAGTAAGCATTGCCTCTTTTTTTTTGTTCCTACTCAAAATGATTAATTGATGATGATCATTAGATTTAAGATCAAACGTTCCGTCTTTTCATCAAACTTGTTTTAAATGGGCGGAATATCCGGTTTCAAACTCAATACACTTGTTTTTTAAATGGGCCGGAATATTTGGTTTCAAACTGAATACCTAACACACTCGTGTTTTACAATTCTAAATACAACGATATACCGCACTTTTACATTGCCATGCGACGTTTCAGACACAAAACCATCATCCCACTATTTTCCATTAAAACTACGTTTTTATTCAAACGATTTGGGAATTTTCCATTTGAAGGTGGGTATACATCCATTTATTTCTATAACTACTCAGTTTTATTATTTTAATAATTAATTTATTTCATAATTTTACTAACAAGCTAAAAGAAATAGGGTAATTTATATACATTTACTTATACGTAATAAAATTAAGCATTTAATTTAATCAAACGCCTCTATCAACTTTATCGTAGCCTATCATAAAAAATGGATGCATACTTACCTGTAAACGGAAATTTCCCAAACGTTTTGGGTAAAAATCGTTATTTGAATTGACAAAATGGTGAATGATGATGGTTTTTAGTTCAAAACGTCGCATCAAATGTAAATTCTGATATATCGTTGGTTTTAGAATTAAATTACGAGTTTACTGAGTCTAAAACCAACTATTCCGCTCATTTAAAAAACAAAGTTGATGATGGTGACTCAAAGACGAAACGTCGGATCTTAAATTTAGTGACATCATTTTATAAAACAGAAGAAGTAGCAATGATCATATGTCGTTGGTTTTAAAATATCTCTTCAAATAAACCAAGAAAACAATAAAAACTGTTTCCCATATTTCGGTTTTTGCCGGATAATTCCAGAAGGGCTGCAACAACTCTGTTTCTCTTAGCGTTTCCGAGATCTTAATGGTGTTCCTCAAATTTGTTACAGCCTGTATAAGCAGTTTTTTAATTTTTGTGTAAAATAATTTTTATTGCTTGTTAAGAATACTTATTTTCAATAAGTATTAACTTTACAATATTTTTTGTGGTACATAATACGCTTGGACAAACCTTTTCCATTTTGGTCTCTTTCATTTGGATCAAACATGTAATACAGTCCGTCTTCAATCCAAACGGCCAATATCTGTGGTCCAAGAATAATACAACAATCGTTATCGGTTAAAAAGTCATCCAACGCTGGTCCAAGATCCAGAATTTCGTATTCTTGGCTTTGCATTTGGCCTACCAGTGCATACTCGTCAATGTCTGGAGTGAACTTTCGTCCTTCGTATTCAATTTTTGGGGAAAATTAGATAAACGTAACCGGTGAGTTCTTGGAATGCTTAACATTGCATCTCTGTGGAAGAGTTAGATAATTTACATATTAAAGAAATATATACTCGGTTAGTAAAAAGTACAGCAACGTTTAAATACCTTAAATAGTCCCTATTTATGAAATAGGCTATTGATTATGTACTTTAAAAGGAACTACAACGTTAAAGGGGTTTTATTATTTCATATGGTCAATGGACCCCCAACTATTAAAAAACCGCAAAGTGAACTAACCAGAACTACCTAGAAAAAATGCGTAGTTTTCGAACAACCCTCAAAAACTTAATGGATGTTTTTATCCCGTTTTCAAAAAACGCACCCCTTTAAATGGCAGCACTCCGCGGTTTTTAACATTTGGGGGTTCATTGACCATATGAAAAAAAAAAAACTTCTTAAACGTTGTAGTTCCTTTTTATCCTAATTTTTTTGTACATAATCAATAGATTAAAAAGAACTTAATGATAAGAACACTTTTCTAACCAGTTTAAAGCGGGCTTTACCCTGACAAGTTATTGATCAAAAACTTGTTCAATTACTTTGTCAAATATTTGAAAAAGAAATTAAAAAGTTGTATGTTTTTATTCTCTTTAAGTTATTGTCAAATTTATTTTCAATTTTATCAAGGGTTTTCTAGGGTTATGTTAACTATTAACTAATTACCAAAAGGCCCCTAAAATATATTGATAACAAGTTTTAATTTCTTTAAGTACTTGAGTAAGGCGCGCCCTGAAATAGTAAGCAAATGATGTGGCGGCCAGGTGGCGAGTCAATGTCAAAGCTATGTAAATAAATACAAAAGCTCGTATTCAAGTAAAGTGGTGGTGGTGGAATGGTATTTGGCAAGTGTGTGCCGTCATATGGCTACCACTTGTCCCCCAAAATTTAAGGTATGTTCTGTATTGGTTTGGAGGATTCATTTATTAGATGCTATTTATTTGGGTACACGCCAAGTAAGAATAAAAAGCCAAAAAAAAAAGTATTAAATAAGTAACTTAAATTTTTTTCAGTATTATTAAAAACGTTTTTTTTTTTAATTTCTTGGTTTTTTAATCTGACTTGACTGACTGAGGTTTTATATCAGGAATAACCTGTAAAATTTAAATCCTAAAAATATACTGGTTGTTATATTTAAAATACCAAAGTTTATAGTACTTCCGGTTAAACCAGGAGTAATACACAGATGCTATTATTTCTTAAATGGGCATCCGGTGATACAATACATTGTCCCTAAATTTAAAAACTATACGGTTGCACTAAAAAAATAAATTGCTGAATAGTATTTTCCTTGTCACCTGGTATATAAGGTAATATTAAAAACACATTTCTTAAAAAGTAGATTTCAGCCCAAATACTTCTATTAAAAGAGTAACCAGTACTAATACAGGGTATTCCGAAATTCATGCATCAAATGTTAATGGCATATTCTACGTCGAAAATAAGTCCTATATAAACATATGTCTGGAAGCGGGTGTTAAAATTTTAATAAAAACAACACATTTTTTTATTTTTAATTTTTTTAACTGCCCTAAATATTTAATTGGTATTTGTAAATTTAATATAAAAATTATATAATTTTTTATAATAAAAGGATGCAAACATCATTTTTAAAATTATTTATGAATTACTTTACCTGAATAATACATCTCCATTTTTCAAAATTGTATCAACAATTCTTGGAACCCAGTGTTTCGACTTGCCGAAACGTAACATTATTAAGGCGGAAGCGCATTACCCATGCTTGTCTGCCCTGATATTTTGAAAAATTTGGATTCGTTTGACAAACATTTCCTCTTAGGATGCCCATTTTATTAGGAATCAGTTCTAAAACATAAAAGGTAAATTTATATTATAATAATGGTACACAGCAAAACCAAGATTTCTTATCTCAATATATTAGGATTATCATATTCATAAGTTGAGAATAAGAATAATACAGGGTTTAAGCTTAAAATCTAGGGATTTTCTTGCAGAAAAAAATCAAAACCGGTGTTAATTTTATGAGGGCGCCACGTAGATTACCTTGAATTTCTACAAACAGTTGCAACTTTTATGCTTTATCCTGTAAAAACAGGGTTTTAATTTATATTTTGACACTTACAATGATAACTAAAAGAATAAAAGGAACTTCTTATACCGGGTGTTTCTCACAGGTGGCTCCCCCTATAACTCTTTTACCTTTAAAGATAAAAACATAAAATTTAGTGTATTGGTATTATACATAATTTTGAATGGGTTCATGAAGTTACTTGTTTTTGTGTTACTTCCGTTGTTTAACCGGAAATGACTGCTACTTTCAAATTTTAAGTGACACCACTGGTTCTCTTATTTATATATATTCATGCGAATATATCTCTGTAAGTTGGTATCAAGATAAAAATAAAAATCCTGTATCACACAGAGTAAAACATTAAATTCTTTTATCATTCTACATAAAAAAATATATTTCGTCCAAATCGCCCTGAATAAACGTTTTCAAGATATTTGCATTTTAATTGTTGAGTGAAACCAAAGAATGCTTTTAATTAAAAGCTCTAGCTACAACTACCCCACCATGCACTAATGATTTTATTTATTATTTTGATGTAAAAAACAGGAGAGTCGTCTACTGCATAGATTACCCACATTTAGATCCTCAGTGGCTTAAAGCATTTTGGGATGTATACGGTCTCTGGCTGTCAACAAACCGGTGCGTTTAGGAGCATGCGTATTTAAAATCTATGACAAAATACGAAACTGGCTCACACTGTACGTACACCCGTACTTTGAACGAAAAACTGGTCCGTGAGCCAGATTTTCGTGACCAATTTCCTCTCAGTCCATAACTTGTAAAAGCTTTCAAGGGGTTGTACAATGTACATTGATTATTGTGAGCGTCAGCTGCGGCGACGATGGTGGGATTATACAAATTGCCCAAAAAAAAATATATATATATATATATATATATATATATATATATATATATATATATATATATATATATATATATATATATATATATATATATATATATATATATATATATATATATATATATATATATATGAAACTTTTGTTTTTTTTTAATGGAACTGTCTGTATATTAGTTCATTTTTTAGACTGTAGAAATAAATATAACGTAAATTTAATCAGCGATACCTATACCAAAAATGTAAGGTTTTGAGATTTAAAAAAAAATCTTGACAAAAATAAAATTTAAAAATATCCTACCTCACTTACGCTTGACATTTTATATTATGTTGGATTGTTAGAAAATTAACTGTTCTATTACCTACATTTCACTTTTTTACCTAAAATTATACAGTAATATTAAATAATAATTTTTGGACACCATGTATAATTTCCAGTACCTAAGTATTGTACACTTAATTTTCTAGCAATCTAACATAATATAAAGAGTCAATCGTAAGTAGGGTAGGATATATTAAATTTTGTTTTGATATGATTTTTTTAAAAATCCCAAATATCCAGTTTTGGTATACCAGGTGTCCACGAGATCACTTTCCGGCTGCCATTTTTTAATTTCTTAATCGATACTGATGAAATTTGGTAGGGTTGTTAGACTTACAAAGAGTCATTTTTAGGTGTACACGATAGACTGTTACGACTTCCGGTTTCACCGGAAATGACTGGAGCTTTTGATTTTTAAATGGGACAACCTGTATATATTTTGTTTTTTGGATCCTCCAGATCATTTTTAGTCGGAATACAATATTTTTAAAACAAATTTCACTCCTCATATTTTACTTACTTTCAGAAAAATACGAAATTGATTTTATCTTTTTTAAACTATTTTCGTCTTATTTTCTATGACTGAAAATGTGGGCACTTTACACCAAAGAGACTCGTAAAGAAGGATTGATAGTTTAAGAGGAAGCTACAGAAAGAACTTAAAAAATAAAAACAATCCAAAAGCAGCGGGGCTGGAATTAACGATGTATATACACCTAACCCGTGGTCTGTGGTCTTCGCTTTTTGATTTTTAACGACCATAGCCGCCGCCAGTGCTAACAACTGCATTGGATTCATCCTTCAAATATTTTCAAAGCCGATTAGAACAAAACTAAAAATGACGGAAGTGTGCAATTAAAACTTTTCCGACCGACATGTACGTTGTGCAGGTACGTTGTACAACACCGTAGTCTGTGGGGTCCTTTAGTGTTTCACTCAGATAGTATATATAGGGCATCACAAAAAGTGTTGAATAAATAGTTCGCGTCACCTAGTTTTATTACAATATTTAAAAATTATTAAAAGTTATTTAAATAAATTTATTATACTTTTTTTTTACTTTAACACCGTGTGTTTTCTTTATTATTAACTTTTAAGCATAATTGTAATAATATAAAATATAATAAGTATCTTTAAAGTGAGCTATTATTTACACGAGCATTTTTATATCCTAGCGCTGAGGGATATAATGTGCGAGGTAAATAATAGCTTTCTGACCGAAGTATATACAGGGTTAGTAGAAAAAACCGAAACAGTGGATTATCTTAGCAACCGTTAAATATAAATAAACTAAATTTTGTTCGAAGGGGTAACTGAACATGAAGAATTTAAAAATTTTAGTTGCAAGTTTATATCTTTTTCTAGGTTGGGGATTTTTAAAATTTTAAATGGAATACCCTATTTTTAATTATTGAAATCAATTACTTGTATCTGCATTATTATGATCTGATATTATCGTTTATTTACTTCTGTCAATTTTAAAGATATGACACTAAGCTTGAATACAGAAACGACCAGGTATGGTCAATTATCTCAAAAACAATCCAACCGAAAATCGTCAAAATTAGTACAGGGAGTAACTAATTATTTTAAATTTAGGAATTGTACTTGCAATGTTTTATAATATAGATTTCCTTATTCTCTTTCCTTTACTATTTTTTTTAAGAATCTTTAAAACGTCGCAAAAATTCTATTCATGAATTTAGTTTCACCCCTTTACTAAGTTTGACAAATATTAATTGGTCTCGTTTTTAGATAATTGACCACACCTAGCCGTTCTTGTATTAATTTCTAAAAAGCATGATTCCATATTTCCAAAATCGACAGAAGTAAAAAAAAGCGATAATATCAGGTATTATAAAGTTGATAGAAGCAATTGATTTCAATAATAAAAAATAATAAAAATTTAAAATTCCTCAATCTACAGAGAAAACTATAAACTTGGTAAACTTCCAAATATATTTTTTAATTTTTTATGTTCAGTTACCCCTTGGCAAAAAAATGGATCATTTATATTTAACTTCGGTTTCAGTGCTTGGACAACGTTGACGAAACAGGGGGAACGATGGGTTGAACATCTAATAACCCGACACCCACGGTACTCTGGTATTTAGGCATATGCCTTCGTGGGATGTCAAAAGATAAAAAAATTTAGGTAACACATGCATAAAGCGATACCTTTTTACGAAGTTTAACAGCACGTGCCGTAAGGCGAGTGCGACAATCCCATAAGTAAAAAGACACTTTATTTATGTGTTACATACTATATTTTTTTCCACGACCGTATAAAAATTTATTTTTTAAAACATATTAATTTTAATTTTTTGCAGCACAGCCATTATATTGTAACAAAAAAACATAGCCTCCTTATTTTCTAAGACAATTATCCTCTTCATAACTGTGCCGTGATTTAATTTAAAAAAATTATTTACTTACTTTTTGTAGTAATAATGCTAAAACAGTATACATTTTTTTAAATTTTTAGTCATCCAAATTTATTATTACTATAAATTTTGAATAAGATTTATTACATTTATTCGCAAACTGTCAAATTTTAAAACTAGTGACACATGAACTAAAAGAAATAATGACGAACTCAAAGGTAACTTGACCGTTTGGTTCATTTGATGTTGCATTTGCTGTTACATTGCATACATTGATATTTATGTTGATTGTAGAAGGCATGGAAACAAAACATTAATTTAAAGTGTAAAAAGGTTTAAAGTGGTTAAAAAGATACTTTTAACACTTTATGTAGTGTACTAGAATGGAGTACTTTATATTAACGATTGAAAAAACTGCATTTTTTAACGGTCGTGAAAAACGTATTTTTGTAGTCACCTGTGTAATAAGTCAGTCTTGCATGTTCTCCTTTAAGGAACGTGGGGACCGGAACCGGATATCTACAAATGTCGTTCTTGACAACCTCCACATTATTTAGAGCCGATGGCAGTCTGCTTGGTGGAAACGTGTCGTCCAAGTCCGGTGATAACTCTTGGATTTGCAAAACAGCGGGTTCTGTCTCTTTTTATCTTCTTCTATGTACTCCAATAAAACTTCCAACTTTGTGTTTGGGGGTGGAGGTACTGAAATAAAGTTTTTAGTCGAGTCAATAGTAAAACAGGCAATCGTAAAAGTCCGTAGAAAAATGCCTCGATTTTGCTTTTTTAAGCTTTTATTTTTAATGTTATTTAAAATTAGAAGCCTCTCAGATGATGAAACTATTTTTCTACAAGCATGCTTAAAACATTACTTTCCCGCACGCATATTCATTTAAAACTGTTTTTCCTTTTACGGCGCGGCGTGTGGGAACAAATTTTACCCGCATGGCGTGTGAGAATTTTTATCCACACGCATATTTTTTTTTTTTTTTTTTTTTTTGTATATATGTTCTTCTATAAGATTTTTTTGGTACATTACTACATGAGCACCTTTAAAATGTATTTGAAACATCTCCGACTCCAAGCAATAACAAGCTCCCCTGCTTAAGTGGCATGGTAATAAGGTTGCTATAGGTATACTCGTAAACATTCAAGTAATTTAAATGTTATAGTCTCGTCCTTTTTTTTTAATTTTGAATATTTTCGGCTATTTTTGTCTCCTTTATGCTTGTAGAAAAAATATTGATCCTAACTCTTGCGGAAAGTTACATCCGCACTGCTTTCCCGAACGCCGCTTCGTGTCGTTTGGGCATTGGCAGTTCGTGTGCGGGAAAGTATAACTTTCCGCACTTGCTAGGATAATAACTATTTCAGCGTTGAAGATATGTTCTGTAGTTCGGCGGATTCATTTAATGGATGGTAATTATTTGGGTACACGCCAAAAATTAAATTAAAAGTACAAAATAAAAACAAAATAATTAAATCAAGTAAAAAGTAACTAAAAATCGCCGTTTCGGTGGCAAGTCTGCCACTACTGTCAAGATAAATTGAATTAAAATAAAAAAATAACTATTATTTGGACTTTAAATTTTAAATATTTTTTTAGGATATTCTGAAAACTCTTTGACATTAAACGTAAAAACAAACATATTTGAACGTCGATTTTTTTGTTATCTCTTTACTTGTTTTATTTTTTTGGTTTTTTGGTACCTGTATTTTATTTTACGCGTGTACCCAAATAATTACCATCCATTAACTATTTCAGGGTGTCAACTCACTTTTCTGACAAATATTTAGGGTGATTGTCCACCAAAAATAATTAAAAAAACCTAATTTAGGCATATGGATCCTTCATGCTCTACTTTTAAAACTATAGGGTGTAAAAAATTTAGAAAATAAAACAATAATATAGTTAAACTTATGTTTTTGGGCTATTCGGCCGTCGTCGAAGATTTTGTTTCCTTGACGTTTTGTCAGCGCGAGTGGTTGGCATCCTCAAAGGTTCCTGGTAGACTACTTTCGTACGCACGTACAGTAGTACGAAAGTAGTCTACCAGGAACCTTCTGAGGATGCCAACAACTTGCGATGTCAAAGAAAACAAAATCTTCGACGACGGCCGTGTAGCCCAAAAACACAAGTTTAGCAGAAGATGGCCGCGAAAGCCTTACACAAAATATTATAGTTTCTTTTATAATAATTTTTGTACCAATATAGGTTATTTTTGAAAAATTTGGGAGACGTCTTGTTTGCATCAAAGAACTTTTTGGACGTACAAGAAAAAAATTGTCAGCGTCGTCCGTGATTTATTGCAAATATTTTTTATTACAGATGGTACAAAAAAAATGGATTTCGGATTTTCGTTAGGTTTGAAACAAAATTTGTCTCTTAACCTTTTTTTTATTCAATGTATGGTTTTTGCGTAAAAAAATAAAAATTATTTCTCGGCAAGGTTAAATCGTCATCTATTTAGTATATGGTAGTCATGTAAAGAGTACTTAGTTAAACTATTAATGTATTAATCAATCTTGCGCGTAGGAAATTGATTGTAATTTAAAGAATATATAAAAAAGATGATATTATTTACTGAAGAGTTAGAAATTAGCGATATTAAATGACCATGTCAAAAAATATTTTGTATTTATTTATGCAAAAACCGTACATCAAATAAAAAAATTAGAGATTTATTTTTGTTTAAACCTAAACAGGTATGTACAACAAGTATTTTATATATTAGGTGAAAGCTTGACGTATCCTCGAAGTATAATTTTTTCTTAAACATATTTATCGTAAATACCATAAGCACAAAACTCGGTAAAATTATAATTTTTCCTACACATTAAAAAAATTATTTTGATACTAAAAGATCTTTCCTAAATTGCCTAAAAATCTCTAAACTGGTATAAAAGTAATAACAAAAAAACGTTTTTTTTCTTTTTATTTTACCACCTTGTAGTTCAACAAGTAGGACTTTTAGGACGTATAGTAGGGAACGTAGCGTCATGTTTTTAATACCAATTTTTTATGTAGCAGTAGAATAGTGTTAGATAGTCAGCAAAATGACAAAAGTCGTTTATAAAAATGACTTTAAGTATTTTTATATACCGTGTTAAAATTTATAAAAGTTCTTTTAGTAATTTTAAACTAAAAATAATCGTCAGTTGTATTGAATATGGGGGATCATTCTTCATTCACCTATACAATGACTGCCATAATTATTGAACCATATAAAAACTTTTTTCTTATTTTTCAGAAAAAAAATATTTCTGAAAAAATCTCTGCATATGCCCAAAGTCACAAAACGTTGATCAAAGTTTGAATAGATTCTACCGTATACGATGTAGATGCAAATTAACAAAATTTAGCATAGGAGAAAACCACATTAATTTTTAAACTTGAAACACAATATTTTTTGATTGCATAAAATGACTTTTCAAATCTACCCTCCCATACTAATATATTCAAAAGTCGTTTTTTCCTTATTTTTTGTTGGAGAATCATTCCTTAAAGATTGTCGGTAAAGTTACTGAACACCCTGTATAAATAACGGTAATATTGTTTAGTTTGCCAGGGACGGACTAGTTTTCGCACATTATTGATAATATTTTTTACGCCCTGTATGGTGAAGACACAAAAAATATGTTTTGGGTAGTTTAAACCTTTTGCTAAAAAAGGTACTCCTGTTTGACATCGATAAAATGAGCCGTTTTCGAGTAAAAAATTATTTTAACAATAAGAGTTTATTACAATATTTTATTTTCGATGTAATTTGTAATTTTTGATTCAGTATTGAAGTCCTCTCGTAGCAGGTCAGGAATTTGTTGCAAATGTTGTTAAAATAATTTTTTACTCGAAAACGGCTCACTTTATCGATGTCAAACAAGAGTACCTTTTTTTTAGCAAAATGTTTAAACTACTCAAAAACATATTTTTTGTGTCTTCACCACACAGGGCGTAAAAAATATTATCAATAATGTGCGAAAACTAGTCCGTCTCTGGCAAACTAAAGAAGCGACATAAGTTTCAAGGGCACTATTTTAAGAGGTCTTTACTGGTATGCATCGTACTAAAATATTATCAAATTATACAGAGCGCTTTAAAAGTTATTCACGAAAAATCGATTTCTAGCTGGCCCCTTTAGGGGATCACATCTCCGCAGGGGGCTTAAACGGAAAATTTTTATAGAAACTTGTCGTGTTATTTTCATCTGTTCCATACGTGTGCGAGAGATTTCCCCACATTTTCCCGGACGCCCTGTATATCAAAATTGAAGCTGTTTCTGAGAACTTTCGAAGAGAAGACTTCATTGAAGCAACTATTTTAGCAGATTCTGGAATATAAAGCTTAAGTTGTATTTTATATATAATTGTATAAATTTAAAGAAAAATACTATATAGTTTCCCATATTCATTATACTACATATACCAGTAAGTGTTACTTACTATCTTCAATGATTTTTGTGAAAACTACATCTTGTGGTGCCAAGTCTTCAAAAGTTTCAGGGGGAGAAGTTTTTACACTTACAATTCTGGCAACCCCGCATGGTATTAAATGTATTTTGCAATAGGGATCCTTTGCGCTTGGAAAATTTTGGTAAAGATACTCGACAAGAGTGGGTAGCTTTTTAAAACGACCCAAAATGAAAATCCACCACCTAAAAAAAAAGGTGGTTATTATTTTGTCTACAGCAAATCTCTATAGTTCTCTTAATACTTAAAAAAAGTAATATTGGTATTTTGGAAAATATTTAACCCTGTATATTATACAGTATCCACCATAAATGCTAAACTATATGGAAAACTTTTTTTTATTTCACTGAAACTAGCAAAACACTAGTCAAAACTTAAATTATAACGTACACGAGATAAGTGCAAATTAACAAATGTGACATAAGAGAAAACTACATTTATTTTTGAGCCCAGGAAAAAAAGCATGTGACAAACGTCATATTTAAGAGCAAAACCTGACAAAGAAAACTTAGTTTTCACTTAACCCGTATAGAGATTAGATCAAACCAAATTAACTGTCGTAAATAATCCTTATGGCTCTTTAATTTTAAAAAAGTGTCAAAGCTTTGTTATTGTTAAAGCATTTAAATCACTTCAAAAACAAACGCAAGTGTTCTTTTTTGTTCAATAAAGCAAAAATTGAAATTTCCCTATTATTTTTGCCTTATAATAACGTCTTTACTCTTTTTAAAATAAAAATGTATTTTAATGATTTTCTATTACAAAGTTTAAAAATGAAATTTTGTTGGGTTTATAAAAATTAAAAAAAAAAAATGTAAACATTTAAAGAATATATTTTAGGATAAGTCTAAACACAAAACGAAAACACAAAGATTAATTAAAAATCTGTAAAATAAATGCGTTTTTATAAGAAGGAAATGATGAAACATTCTAAATGAACTTTTAAATTTAAGCCTAAATAAACCAAAAAAAGCAAAATTTTTGCGTTTGTTTTTCTTGAAGTAAGTAAATTAAAAGTACTTAAAAGCTTTAAAAATAACATTTTACTATTTAATCTCTTTGCGGGGTAAGTTGGAGAAATAAGTTATTTTGCCAATTTTTAGGAGGTTCGGCTTCTAAAATATGACGTGACTCTTCATTCTTAACCAGTTTTCTCATAAATATTGTTCCAAAACACCTCGTATAAAAACACGTGCCTTCGTTTTTATACCTTTATTAACAATGTAACGTAACTATGGTTACAATAACGGCAAAATCTTAAATTGTCACTGTCTCGAAGTTTACAGCACAAAAAGTCGAATATGTACTAACTCGATCGGAGGTTTCCCGTCGCCCTTTTATAGTATGGTGGAAGAGTAAAGAATGATCTAGAATCTTCGAGAAATATCGTGAAAATTCCATAGTACAGGATGGCATAAAAGTTCTCAATGGATAATTCGGACGTTTTCGGAAACCTTCGAAACTGATGAAAGAACTTGGAAAATCTAAGGTAAATTATTCAAATAAATTATCAGACTAAATTAAAAGGTCCTAACTTTATAAAATTCTATAAACTAACACTTATTTTTAATGTCCGTAACATTGCCCCCTCCCAAGTTTTGATCGTCTCGATCAAGTATCTTCACGGTCTTAATAGCGGCTTAGCATTTTTAGATGTACTTCTTTCATTATGCCGTGTCACCACTTAACATGACTTTTGTAGTTTCGGTGAACCCCCTTGATTCTTCTCGTATTGTATAACGAAACGTCTTCACCTTCTTCTGAGTCTTCAAACCTTGCTTGAATAATGCTCTCTGAACTTGGCGGTAATGTGACATCTTCTGCAAGTACCACTTCTCGAATTGTTGTTTCATTACTTTTTGGAAATCTCATCACAATTTCCTCATTGTTAGTTCTCAGTACCCGTTGTGGAAGGTCTAGTACAAACTTCTGATTTTTCATAATGTCAAGGCCGAGAATAACTTCGTCCATTATATTGGCAACAAACACAACGTGTGTAAATGATGTTGTTCCTAGGGTAATTCTAGCTTCGTGTATGCCTTGAACTGGTATGACTTCACCATTGGCAGTTTCCAAAATATAATTCTTCTCAGGTCGGAATATTTTGCAGTGGGATATGATGTTTGGCCTCACGATGGTATGTGTAGAACCAGTATCTAGTACCATCTCACATTCTCGACCGCATACATTTCCAGGTACTACCAAGCTGGAGCCATTGTTCTGTAACCGGGATACCCTAATTGTTGTTGTTGATGGTTCTTGGTAACCCTTAGTCAGGTCTCGCCCCTTGAACTGGGAGTCTTCTGCACTACTAGAAGAGGCCTGAAAACTGGAGCAATTTCTCTGTATATGCCCCTCTTTACCACACTTCCAACAACGAATGATATTTCTTCTTCTAAATGTAATTCTGTTGTCTTTTTCAGTTTGTTGATTACGTATGATTTCTTGCAACTCCTGTATCACTCTGGTCAAATTATTATTTGGATTGCCATCTTTTGGTGGATAATTTGTTCTTCCAAGTCTTGCCTGAGTTCTGGATGTCCGCTTTGCTATTTCAAACTGAAGTGCGTAAGCAAGAGCTTCAGAAATTTTCTTAAGCCTGGCCATTCTTAATGCTTGGCTCATATCTGGATTACGTAGACCTTCAATGAAACAGCCCACAGCTAGTTCTTCTTTTATTTCTTCCGGGTAGGTTGGATATGACAAGTTAATTAGACGTACAATATCTGCTTCATACTCCTGGAGACTTTCGTTGTATTTCTGTCTTCGTCCCTGGAGCTGCGACTTATAGACTTCTTGTAGATGGGTTTTGCCGTACCTCTTCTCTAGAAACATGATAATCGATTCGTAATCGGATAGCTTTTCTTCGGGAATGTTTCTTAACACCTCCGTAGCTTTTCCTCGAAGAGCAAGTACAAGAGATCGTGCTCTTTCTGTTGGGCTCCAGTTATTGCCGTTTGCAGCTGCTTCAAATTGTCTAAGGTACGGAGCCCACGGTACCTTTCCGTCAAAAGTTGGTGGTTTCATAACAGTTGCTGGAGTACCACATCCTGAGACTACACCTGTACTGGCAATATTTTTAATTTCGAGCTGTAATTGTTGAACTTCCTGTTGCATTTGCCCTTGAACTTGTTGAACTTGATCTTGGACTTGTTGCACTTGACTTTGAACCAACTGTACAGTCTGCTGTATTTGTTTGTCCAATTCTTCTTTAACATCTTCTTTGGTAAGTTTTAACTCAAGCAACATCATTTCATCTTGGCTGTGATAAATTTCTCCTTTTAGATTTTCTCTAATCTTCACCGTCATTTCTTTTAATTCTTGTTTCATTTCTTCTTGACTAGTTCGAATTTCAAGCTTTATTTCTTCTAAACTGAATCTCATTTCTTCTAAACTGGTCTTCATTTCGTTTTTAAGGTCTTCTTGTTTTTTTATCATTATCTTAATTAGTGCACATATTTCCTCCATCGTAGTTTGCTTTCTGGTCTCTACTAGCATTCAATCTTCGTAAACCACTTCGGCTTCCTCGGGTAATCTCGTTCCGCTTTACTTTCTTCGGCTGACTTCGTTCCGCTTCTGACACCAAATGTTCCAAAACACCTCGTATAAAAACACGTGCCTTCGTTTTTATACCTTTATTAACAATGTAACGTAACTATGGTTACAATAACGGCAAAATCTTAAATTGTCACTGTCTCGAAGTTTACAGCACAAAAAGTCGAATATGTACTAACTCGATCGGAGGTTTCCCGTCGCCCTTTTATAGTTTGGTGGAAGAGTAAAGAATGATCTAGAATCTTCGAGAAATATCGTGAAAATTCCATAGTACAGGATTGCATAAAAGTTCTCAATGGATAATTCGGACGTTTTCGGAAACCTTCGAAACTGATGAAAGAACTTGGAAAATCTAAGGTAAATTATTCAAATAAATTATCAGACTAAATTAAAAGGTCCTAACTTTATAAAATTCTATAAACTAACACTTATTTTTAATGTCCGTAACAATATATTTTTCTAAGTTAGTAAATTAAGGTATTATTCTTTTATGTCATATTCGTTAATTGGCACCTACCTCGTATACGCTATGACTAATCTAAATTTTGTGGAGTGTTTTGTAAGACATTTTTACCAAGATGATTTTCCTCAGTATAAAATAGACCAATTATTTTTTGAATTATTTTTGTTAAGATAAGTAATTATCACTATACTTTGGCAACTATAAATTGATAATAAATATTAAGTAAGTAACTCCTGTTACTGTAGTTTTAAGCCAATAAAATACATTTTTTATTGTGGTAACTAGGGTTCCTGACTTTTTGAACCAACGAAATACATTTTTATCCAACACTTACATATAATATCTACATAATTGATCAGATTTTGAGGATATAAAGTGTACTATAAGTCACTAGTGAGCTAAAGTACCCTTTAGCTCACTAGTGACTTATACTAATTCTTTATTACTTCCAACATTTCACAATTAAAAAAATAACATAAAACAACTAATATATTATACTACAATTTATTCGTATTTATATTAACAGTAATTGTTATATTAGATTTATCTTGGACAACGTTACATTGTGCGGAGTGTTCTTCAGGAAGTCTTTCAGCACTAGTACTTGCCTTGGTGCGCTCTTCACCCTGTATTCGTCTTGCAATCTCAAACTTGTTAGAGATGCAATCTTCTAAATATCCTTCTGCCACGGTAGAAGACTTCCACCCGCCATGGCGTTTAAGGTTGGTGATATCGGCCCCAGCGTTGACTAGAAGTGTCGCTGAAGAACGCCGCTGCTATGACCACTTTTTTTTTTTTTTTTATCTTTGGACCACTATATAAGATTTCATCAGGTAGTTGCAATTAATGAGCAACTACTCTCGGAATTTTCGAAATTTTATTTATTCCCACGCATTGCCTAGTGCATTTGCCTTTTGAAAGTTGACAAAAAATCTTTTGTGAGGCGTGTTCTCTGGCCTTAGGGACACATATTTTCTAAATAATTCAAGCACATTTACCAAAAATCCTTCTTTTAAAATTGTAAAGCTTCTCGATTTGTTCGTCTTGGTATCAGGTATAGAAACATATATGTACTGGCCTTTATCTACTATATCTTCAATACTTAAGCGAGTTAGTTCGTCACAACGGCATGCACCAGCGATTCCCAATATCAATGCAACCTATAAAAATCCGAACAGATAAATATTTAATACCAGAAACTAAAGTAAATTCATACCTTTGACATTAAGTGCTCGTCGTCAGGTGCCTCAGCCAAAAATTTTTCGATGTATTGCCTCTCCAGAATTTTTGCCTTTTTCGGTTTGAAATTTCTTGAATTGCTCTTCAAATAAGCGACAACTTTTCCATACCTCCCTATATCCACGTTCTTATATACTTTTAAGGTCGTTTTTATCATTGAATACTTGGTCCACATTGATGAGGGAGCAACTTTTTCGATAAAAACAGAAAGTAAGCCATAATAACATCTTCATTTATTGTACCAACTCCTCGTCTTTTCCTCCATGCTTCAAAATCTTCAAATTCTTTATTGTACGTTAGTTTTGACTTCTCTGGAATTAAACTGCATGTCGCTACCGCAGCTTCTTCCAAAATTCCGCAGGAACTTCACAATTTTCCATTTCGCAAAGCATTTTTATGTGTGTCTACAAAGTTGTTTAGTAAGCAAACCCGTAGTTACCAACAAAATGCATTACAACCAAACAAGCTTGCTTTCCAAAAATACAAAATTTTGTTGCTGGTGTTGACAATGACAAGTAACAAATAATGGATGACGTTTTCAAATTATTTTCGATATTAAAAACGATTTATACGAAAGTGTTGGATAAAATTTTGTATTAGACACGTGAGTTATTACATATAAGTCACTTAAGAAAATTACCTCTCTCGGCCTTCGGGCTCGAGAGTTAAACTTTCTTGCGTGACTTATATGTAATATAACTCACTTATCTAATAAATAACTATTTGTTCAGGTGTTTTCCTAATTTATAGTGAACAGAGCTTAGTACTGTTTGACAGCTATTATTTCCCTAATTAAAAAATAGACCAATCAGAAACCACAATTTTTGAATACATTTTGTTATGATAGGTGATTAAACCACAGTGTTGTTTAACAGCAAATAAATTTCTAAACGCATAAAAGAACACAGATCATACATTAAAAACACAGAAGTTTATAAATCAAAAATCTGCCAACACGAATTTGATAACAATCATAAAATAAACTGGGATGGTTCGAGTATTTAAGCAAAGGAAACTTGTTCTAAAAACGTAAAATCAAAGAAAGTGCGTATATATTATTAAATAAAGATAATTGTGTAGCATCAATTTCAGTTAACTTAAATAACACTTGGTTGCCTTTGGTCGATACTGAAGTATCTTCAGGAAAACTAAAAATCTATTAACACATAACCTTTTTTGTCTTACAAATAATAAATACACTAGTTACTTATGTCACTCATGACACATATATCAAACTATTTTCAGTTTGCAGATACAAAAATAATCTAAAATTTTAATAATTTTTAATTTAAAATATTAGTTAATTTTTATTTTTATTCTTTAACTTAATTTTTAATCTTGACAACGGTGGCAGACTTGCCACCGAAACGTCGATTTTTAATTAGAATTTTTGGGTTTTGGGGGTTTTTCTTTTATTTTGTTTCAGGCAACCGGCCAGTTCATAGGGGTCAATAGGGCTGAACAGGCTCAGCTCGTATACCCCGGGATCAGGACCGAGCGTGTCCCATTCTCTCTCAGGCGTGCACCCAACAAGAAGATCATCCAATAAATAAATTTCTGTCATTCAAATTAGTTGTCAAAAATAAAGAAAATGTCAAACTTTATAATCAGTAAAATTCTGTGTTGTTGGCTTTAATGTAATTTTTCAGGAAATAATAAAGCCGTATACCACTAGACCTACAAATTTAAAACAATTATATTACGTAAATATTTTTTCAAGATTGGCTTGGCAATAGTTTTATAAAAATAAAAAAATATTGTACACTCAACTATTTTCAAGAAAAATATTGCTCAAAATATTGTTGGGGAGTTTAATTGATTAAATTTACAGATCTTGTGATGTAAGATATATGTAAATAAATTTCTGTCATCCCAATTGGTTGTCAAATTTGTTATAAAATACCAAACCTTATTATGAGTAAAATTTTTTGTGGTTTTTTTTAAATTTTATTCTAAGGTTTTAAGGGAATAATCTAACCGTAATCACTCAAAATTTAAATTGATTAAACAAAAAGTTTTGTGATATTGTCAATTTTTAACTACTATAACTACTATAAGTAACCTTATTCCTACCTGAACCACAACAACTGTGACTAGTAGCCTGCTCCATCTCTAAAGTCCATAGATTCCCATACCTATCATGCTCCCCTGGATCAAAGAAATAATAAACCCCTTCCTTTCTCCAAACGGCCGCATATTTAGTACCAATGTAAAATATTCCCGATTCCCCATCCTTGCTTAAAAACTTAGCCAAAATCCACTATGATTTCCCTTCGCTTTCTCTTCAGATGCTGATGTAAGTTCTTCTGTCACTTTACTATTTATTGATACGAAAAGTGTGATCTTTTGATGCCCAAGAAAAAAAAGAGGTATGAACTTTTTCCGGTGGTACTTCTATAAGACACTTGTCTCCTTGTTCGATACTTCTTCTATATAGTTCATCCCCTCTGATCAGAATCTCGTTGAGGAGGTGATGCGTCCATAGAGACATTGGATAGAGGTGGGCGTAGACGCATGCTATTGCACAGTTACAAGATCCTAAAAATGTAAAATATTTTAGGTAAAAATGTCTATTCCTTAACAGGTTTATCTCTTTACAATCCATAAACCTTATTTTTTTAATAATTTATCTTTTGGGTTTTATACTCTTTTTATTTAAACCTAAAATTTATAAAGATATTGACAAAAAATCAGTTTTAAGCGATTTTCTCAAGGTATACCCATGTGGAAAACTTAAAATTTAAAAAATAATAAATTTAGGAATCTGTAAGAGTGGTTAACTTTATTAATTTCTAATAAAAAAGTGTTAAAAATGACGTAAAAGATATAAACAGGGTGTTATTTAATAAGTGTCCGATATTTCAGAGAGTGATTTTTCAAGTATATTTAAGGTAAAAAGTTCCTATGAACGTGTGGTCTAAGATGCTTCGCTTTCAAGATACAGGGTGTCAAAGTTTTATTTTTATTTATGTTTTTTCTGCATAATTTCCTAAATAATGCCGATTTCCGAACGAAAATTGGTACCTGGGGGTTTTGACATGAGAAATTTGAATTTGTTCTTAATTTAGCTCTTACTTGTAGAGGGCGCTAGCCACATGTATATTCTCACTTTCAAAGGCTCATGACTTTTTGTACAACCCTGTATTTACATTTTTGTTAAAAGAAATGGATTCCTTAGTCAATTTTTACGTAAAAAAGGTACTCTTATTAGATGACGCTAGGAGCAACCGTTTTCGAAATATTTTAGTTTAAAATAATCGATGCATACGCTTAGTAATAAATATGCTAAGTAAAGACCGCCGAAAATGACGGTTTTATCAAGTAGCCTAGTCAATGCATTTTGTTTGTGTTGTCATGTAAAAATTCAGACATAATACAACTTTGACGTACTTTGACGTACAGTTGAGTAGTAGGTAATAAATATTAGTGAGTTTTTTTAAAATGGTAAATTTACCAATGCTGAGTATGCTGACATGCATTTTACATACGGACTTGCTAATGGAAATGCTTATGAAGCTAAACGTTTGTATCAGGAGCGTTATCGAATCGCATAGTTCCAACTCCAAAAACTTTTTCAAGAATCCACGGTCGGTTAAGAGAAACAGGAACATTTGAGAAAGCTAGTCACCTGTCAGGTGCAGTTCGAACGGTAAGAACTCCAGATATCGAAGATGCAGTCCTTAATATGGTAGAAGAACAGCCGGATACAAGCACCAGGAAAGTAGCGTTTACGTTAAATATTTCTCATTTTCTGGTATGGAAAATTTTAGTGGATAATTAATTATATCCCTATCATGTTCAAAGAGTTCAGGCACTGCTACCTCGTGACTTTCCCTTACGTATATAAATTTCTGTCGTTGGTTTCTTCAATGCCTTATTCAAAACCCTTTGTTTCAAAACCTTATCCTGTTTACCGACGAAGCAATTTCTCACGTAACGCGCTATACGTAATTTTCATAATAATCATATGTGGTCAAATGAAAACCCACATGCAATACAGGAATCACATTTTCAAAAACAGTTCTCTGTTAACGTGTGGCAGGAATCCTGGGAGATAATTTGATAGGTCCATTTTTCCTTCCGGGAAGATTAAATGGCGAGATATATCGTCGTTTTCTTGAAGAGAATTTGCCTATTTTACTGGAAAATGTGCCACTTAGACTAAGGAATGAGATGTGGTTTATGCATGACGGTGCCCCTGCACATTTTAGCATCCAAGCGCGAGAGTTTTTAAATCAAAATTTCAATAATCGTTGGATAGGTAGGGGAGGGACTCAACCATGGCCTCCTAGGTCGCCAGACCTTAATAGTTTGGATTATTTCCTTTGGGGCCATCTAAAAACATTAGCTTACCAAACACCTATTCAAAATGAAGAAGAACTGAGAAATCGAATAATGGACTCTTGTAGAACGATTGAAAATACTCCAGGAATTTTCCAGAGGGTACGCGAATCAATGAGGAGAAGATTGGATGCGTGCCTACAGGCATGGGGTGGGCATTTCCAACATTTATTGTGATTTTGATCGGGGTTTTCATCCTGTTTTTATTTAGTGTTCGTCAGTTATTTTTTTAATATTTCATGTTGATTAAAAAAAGTTAATTTACAAAATTGTTTCATTTTTTCAAAACACATGCATCGATTTCAAACCAATCCAAACCAAAATATTTCGAAAACGATTGCTCCTAGAGTCATCTAATAAGAGTACCTTTTTACGTAAAAATGACTAAGGAATCCATTTCTTTTAACAAAAATGTAAATACAGGGTTGTACAAAAAGTCATGAGCCTTTGAAAGTGAGAATATACATGTGGCTAGCGCCCTCTACAAGTAAGAGCTAAATTAAGAACAAATTCAAATTTCTCATGTCAAAAACCCCCAGGTACCAATTTTCGTTCGGAAATTGGCATTATTTAGAAATTATGCAGAAAAAACATAAATAAAAATAAAACTTTGACACCCTGTATCTTGAAAGCGAAGCATCTTAGACCACACGTTCATAGGAACTTTTAACCTTAAAAATACTTAAAAATCACTCTCTGAAATATCGGACACTTATTAAATAACACCCTGTATATACAGGGTGTTTCCTTATTGCGGTAAGAAAATTTAGGAGCATATTTCTGAGATAATTTTATAAAAAGTTCTTATAAATATGGGTCCTCAAATTTTTCGTTTCAGAGATACAGGGTGTTAAACTTTTCAAAAAACTTAAACATTTCTAAAACACCTTTTTTAGTAAAATTTGTTAGATCAGATATAAACGTTATTAAATTGAGTATTTGTTATTGTTTTTACATAATTGCTAATAAAAAGGTATAACACATATACATATTTTTATAAGAAAAAAATGCCCCTTATATTTCTTGTATGGTCCAGGAATATGCAGAACTTCTTAGCTGCTAATTATTTGCCAAACAAATGATTTTATTGCCTAAACCGTGTATGTAGGTAATTTAATTGAAATTGATGAAAACTTTGATGTCTATTGGTGCCTAAACGGTGAGGTTTATCGACTTTAATAAAAAGTACCTTATTTTTAAGTTTTTAATTGTCTATAAAATGGCGGTCCCAGCTTTGCCATATCTGTCAAAATAAAAAGTTATGATATAAATAAATTTTAAGTTTTAGGTAAAGTGCTCTCTGGCGGTATTTAAAAATAGTACTTCTGTCTTAAAATTTTAGAATTTGCAAAGCTCGATTTGTGTGCCAAATATCAACTGGATTGGTTAAAAAATAAATGCAATATGGCGAAAAAACCAAAATAAAAATTGAACTTTGACGGCTTGTAACTCGAAAACGAATGTCATTTAGAAAAAAATATATATGAAGCTTTACCCTTATTTTGTCAAGTAGAATCACCCCCTTAAATTTCGTGATCAAGTTTTGAATCACCCTGTATATTTCTGTAGCAACAAATTAGGAACAAAGCGACTTACCTTTTTTCAATGTATTACACCATACATACAACCAAGAATCGATTTATTACGAACGGTTTAAGCAACAAAATCATTTATTTGGAAACTAATTAGCAACCTAAAAAACACATATCTTTTTTCAATTTTCGCCGATTTTCATTGCCAGTTTTACAGACATTAATGGACTTATCGTTAAAATTTAGGGATTCGATAACAATAAACTAAATTATACATACATTTTTTGGCAACAAAGCATAATTAAAATTATAATGTATCGAAAATGCCATAAGTGGAGATAACTAGAAAAAACATTATCAAAAAATGCCTAACCATTTACCTTGAAGTCCATTAGACTTAAAAACTAAACCTCTTGTGAAACTGGCTGAAACTTCCAGTTAAAATTGCAGCGTCCCCATGGATCTTAAATTTATGCCAAACTCTTTCTAGTGTCGAAATTGCCAATTTCTGGGATATTCCCTCCGGTTTAACATACGCAGGTTCTGGCTTCGGTGGTTTCTTTCTTTTATCTGGAGGTATCCATTTTTTTGTAGGAACAGGAGGGTAATTTATCACTACTTTAGGTCTCGGCTTTGCCTTTGCTTTGTCCTGAACTTCCTATAAAACAATAAAATTATGATTTACGAAACAAAATATTGTTAAAGAAAAATTTACTTCATGAAAAACGCTCTTGAATCAGTGGCGTAGCTACCATAGGGCTAGAAAGGGTAGTGTCTCGAGGCTTTCAAGCTCAGGAGGCCTCTCGGACTCTGATTTAAAAACTATAAATTTAACTTGTGAAAATGTCTCTCATATTCGGAATGAAAATTAAATTAGATTAGATTGGAGGTGGATTGCACATCCTCTACCACGTTTGTTCTCACACAGCTTTGCAAACCGCAGGCACCAAAGGGCATCACAATAGCACCATAAGTGTGCTGCGATTTTTCTTACTAGCAGAACTTGCATAGGTTTTCTACTGCTAGGCTCATTTTTCTCAAATGTTTATTCAGTCTGAAATAACCTGATTGACTCACTATAATTCTTACTGCCTTTTGGTTGTAATTCAAAATGTCTTGTGTAAATTCCGGCGAGTTTGGGCTTGACGCTGTCCTGGTGTTCTCATCCACCAGTCTTGGAATTCCCTTATGATCTATATTCTAATAGAAGACCTTACTTAGCATAACGAAATACCACAGGGTGGACTCTGAACCATTGCCCTGCCAGCACCTTCCTTTGCCAGTTTATTAGCATCTTTATTGTCTTAGTGGCCCTCGTGTTCTGGTACCCAGGCAATAGTTAGCTTGTTAGAGGCATCCACGTCTTTCAGGGCAACCAGGCAGTCCTGCACCAGTTTGGAGCTGATCTTGCATAAACTAATCGCCCTGATGGCTGTCTGGCTGTCCGAATAAACTACTATGGTTTTACCCATATAACTCCTTCTGGTTATTTGTCTGTTTTTGGCTACAATTTCTACCTGAAACACTGTAGAGTGCTGTCCGAAGCCTATGTTTATTTTTGTCCTACCTTCCAGTTCTTTCTACATATTATACAGAAAATTGTTTTAGATATACTTTATGTGATACTCTGTTAAAAGCTTTAATTATACTTGTACCACTACGGTGGTTTCGTAGCTTTGGTAATGAATTTATTTTTATTTTTTTATATTTATTTTATATAGATAAAGTAGTTTAAATTAATGTTGATCTCCTTTGCCTCGAGCAGGTGTGATAGAAAGAAAATAGATAGAAATATATAGTAGATAGAAGGAAAATAACTGTGATAGAAATTTCAAAAACACATACAGATATATTTAAATATCTAGGTGTTTTTGTACTATGTATAAAATAATGTAAAATAGTGCTTGTATTTTAAAACTTATTTATTATTGTAACACATATTTTTGGAAATAAATATTATTATTATTATTATACGATATAATTGTTTGAAAACCTTATTTAAGCCAATAGCTTTAAACCATTTTATCTAAAGGCATCTCACACTATCTTGTCTTATGATAGGACTCTGGCCTTGTTGTACTGTATTGTACCGCTTCTGTTTACCATGTATAAATATGTAAACTGGCGGTAGGTTAAGCAGCACTTCCAGAGCTGCAGTAGGGGTCTTTTCATGACCCCCGTAATACATAGACCAGGAGTTTTTGTCAGACAAATTAGCTTTCAAGATATCCATCATCAAAATTAAATAGAAAACTAACCTAAACTCACCATATTTCTTGTACCTTCTTTGTGAACGCAATTTAAAATTTTCCTCTAAATTGGCACTTAATATTTTATTTTCAACTCTTAAACCTACCCCTGTAACTCTGTTAGCTACCACCAACAATACTTGTACTTGTAATGAAAAATTTGAGCAATGGTAAAAATTATCCAGGGATCCCTAACTAATTGCAATAGACATTTAAAGTAAAACTTTAATTTTCTGGAAAAAGGGGTAAAATGGGTAAAATACATAGAAAAACGGATTTTTAAGAGTGTTAAGTAGAAATTAAATATTGAGTGTCAGTTTAGCTATGAATCCACGATTTTTTGCACAGGGAAGAGGGAATAGGGTGAATTAAGGTAAAGTTTTCTATTGAAGTTTAATAATGGATATCTTTAAAACAAATCCGTGTCCGACAAAAAAATTCGCCATGTGTCCCGTTTGTAAATAATTACCCAATAATTATATATTTTGAGTATACGTAACAAATTTAAAATGTATTTCTTACCTCATATTTTTATATTTTTTAAAGATTTTCTACGTAGAATTTTTGAACTGCAATTTTGACTTTCTAAAAATTTAACAATGAAAAAATGACTTTGACATTATTAGATGATGATGCGTATTTTTGACATTATTTACCTTTCTGTAATTTAAATTAAGTTTGAGTTTTATGTCGTAAAACAGAATTTAAGGATTTTTTAAGATGCAAAATCCTAGGTATGAATTTAAATGTAATAGAATAAAAATTAAATTTTTATTGGTAAATCAAAAAAATTGAATTAAATATATTTTTTTTTAAGTGGAAGTAAACCCAAAATTAATGACGAAGCTGACGATAATGTAGAAGTAGAGGAAGACCCTCCCCAGTTTAGTCCTACATTAAAGGTTTATGATCCGGTGAAATATCAAAAACAGAAAGACCGTTTACTTTTTAAAAAACCATTGGAAGTTATACCTGAAAAACAAAGCATAATTAGTGCTAAGATATCACCATCTGTTGGGTAAGTAATGGTAATGGTTACTAACTTAATAGACAGTAAATTTATTTTGAAAATTTATTATAACAATTAATTATCTCGAAAGTGGAAGAAAAAAAAAAAAGGATGCATTTTGAGGCTACGGCTAAATATTAGGAAATTTAAAGAAATATTTTTAGATTTAATACGAAATTTAAAAACTAACACATTTTCTGACTTAATTTATAAAATCACTAAAGCAAAAAAAGGGGCTCAGAAACCATAAAACATTTTCTAATGACGCTCTGAAGCAACGCTTTATACATTTAAAAACAATTGTAATAATAATATTAAAACGGATTTTTTTAATGGCAACGAGCAGAAAGCAACTACAAGAAGCAGTAAAATATCATAAATTTATTTCTAAAAGATGCTTTGTCTAAAGCTGCGTCCAGACTTGCAACGATCCGCCAAACATTTGTCCAAACAAATCAACCTCTTTGAGAGCTCCTTTGATGCAAAAACCCGACAAGCCCTGAATCACCGCGAAATCATTCCCCAATCCCTTGAAATGACGTGAATTTCGTCTACGTCCACTTCCGCGCTATTCTGCGCGACGAATTGTTGCAACTCTGGACGCAGCGTAAGAAATGTATACAAGAACCTGAAGTAAACAATTATTTGATATCAAACAAAATAGAAATTGCCAATTAACTGAATAAGTATTTTACTCAAAAAGGTTTATATATTAATAAAGAGGTTAATGCGGAAAGAAATAAATTGGGTTATAATTTAGAATTAAGTGAGGTGATCTGTATATAATAAAAGTCTATTCTAAGAACCAACCGTTGAAAAAGAAATATGTTATATATTAGGTCTCAGACGCTATGCTGCACCGGGACATAATAAAGTCACGGTTTAAGATCTCATTAGTCTTAAGGAATATATTGTAGTTATATTAGTAATACTTGTTATCAATGTTTTGCTATAAGGAATTTTTTCTAAGGAGTTGAATATTGTAGAGATCTGCTTCGTATTGAAGTCTGATCTAAAGTCATTGGGCGCTTTACCGCTTAGTTTTACAAGTGACAAAATTGTTAAATTAAACCAATAGGATAACTTTATTTAGATAGTTTTGACACTCCGCTTACCCAGCGGTAAAGCGGCTGAGTACTCCTGAATGCGCCCATTGATAAATCACTATATAGTCCAGATCGCTCTTATCATGCAAATGTATCAGTTAATCATAGACAAACTTTTGTACTTATAATCTATTTTAACTTGTTTATTTACATCTTTTAAATGTATCGCATAAGTTAAATGAAACAGATATATGCAAGTTTTTAAAAGAAATAATTAATAGTTTAAAAAACTAAAAAACACGCTTTTATATGCAACCGAACTAAAAATTAGAAAATAATTTTTCATTACAAAAGAGTTTGTCACTTCAGAATAAAAGCGTGGGGTGCTTAATATATTAAATGTTATAATTATTCTATTTGCAAATATCTATGAGGAAAAGTTATGAAAAAATAGTAAAATGCACCCCACGCTTTTATTCTGAAGTGACAAACTCTTTGTAATGAAAAATTATTTTCTAATTTTTAGTTCGGTTGCATATAAAAGCGTGTTTTTTAGTTTTTAAACTATTAATTATTTTTCATTTTTTAGTTTCTGCTACTCTTGACAAAATGGCGAAAAAATTTTTTAATGAACAAGAGTGGCACATTTTAAAAATTTTTCCAACAGATTGCAACTCACTAAAAAATTTCTTCTTCATTAAGTAGCAAAGTTTGAAATTTTGCCAACAGGTGGCAACCTAGGTGTTGTTTTTATATTTTTATAATATAAAGGAAAATTTTTTTCCTGGCGATCCAAAAAAGAATGTTAATTTTTATTAATTGCACATTATGTATTATGTATACATTACACATAATGTAATTTTTATTATTTAATCCTTGAACGTATGGTGCAACTAACCCTATATTTTTATTTTCATAAAAATTAAACACTCATGGTGCAACTAACCAAATTGTGTAAAACTAAAAATTTCTTCTTCATTAGCAATAGCAAAGTTTGAAATGTTGCCAACAGATGGCATCCTAGGTGCTGTTTTTATAATATAATGGAATTTTTTTCCTGGCGATTCAAAAAAGATAACGGGATACTGTTTTTAAATTATTGCATCTTCATCGGTCCTTGACACGTGTGCAAAGTTTCAAAGAAATCGAATAGCTGGAAGTTGGTTAAAATTAGGCTCAAAGATTCCGTTACATAGATAGATAGATAGATAGATGGATAGTTACAACCCAAGTTAATAAAAGCGTGTTAAAAAGAAATACAATTATTAATATAAGTGGCTCCATAACAATCAAATTAAAAGAATTTTGATTAATGAATGACATTTAATGTCAGTTTGATAGCTTAAACTTAAAATTATAAATATACAAAGTTTTTCTGTACATTTTTTTTATCTGCAAGCGAAAAAATAGTTTAAAGTCCTAATATTTATTTCAAAAAGAAAAAAAGAAAAAATAGAATGTCCCGGAAATATAGAAGAAGAAGTAGCTAGAGCTGGTTATACATGACAAAAAATGCGATCGTATTTGAAAACAAAAAGAGAAAAAATGCACACGGAAGAAGCGAAAGACTAGTGATTAAAGGAAATTTGTGAAAATAAAAATAAGGGACACTACTTTTAAATTACATA
Organism: Listronotus bonariensis; assembly: GCA_014170235.1. NCBI lineage: Eukaryota > Metazoa > Arthropoda > Insecta > Coleoptera > Curculionidae > Listronotus > Listronotus bonariensis. Next base: position 42,765 of record JACEGR010007040.1, read on the forward strand.
GACTAAAAATATAACACAGTGGTTTTAAAGGTTGGTTTAAATAAACGATGTATATTAGAAATTTGGTAAATATATTTACTACATTTAGGGATGACTCGGAAGATGATGTACAGTTTTTGATCCTATTAGTAATAGTGAAAGTTAAGCAAAGGAATTACTATAGCATTTGATTTATTATGTAGGAAATTTTGTATATTTTATCTTTAACTATTTTATGTTAAAGCTTTTTTGTAGCTTTTTTACATGCCCATTGTCTATTAGGTTTATAAATCAATACCCCTTTCTTCATATTTATACATTCTCTGAAATCTTCGATTTTTGGCTTCTTTCGTTTACAATTTTATTTATAAGATTGCTATTTTTTATATAATAATTATAAATAATTAAGCTGTTTCTTCTGACACATTACTTTTATTTTCCTTTATAAAATAATTATTGTTTTATTAAAACAACGTTTTTCATTTGTTAAGTATTAGGCTATGCTTAAATAAATTAAAAAATACAATAGACTTTTATTTGGACAGTTTTTCACTACATGGTGAGCCAAATTTGACATTTTTGTAGAACACTCATGTTTCTGTATGTTTTACACAAAAACTAACCCCCTTTGCAAGACTTAAATTTCAAGCCAAACTTACAAACCAAACTTCTTCCATTTTTTTAAATCCTTCATTACTGTTTTTATTTTTTAAGTAAATTCTGTGAAAACATATTACCGGTCATGTAGGTGCTAGAATTAGATTTTTAAGTTAAATATTTCTATTTTTTTAAACACAAAAACTAACAAAAGAAGGTCTGATGTCGGGACCTTAATTTCAATAACGCTCCATTTTGTCAATTTTTTTAATTTTTTTTCCAATTCTAGCCCTTGGGATAACGACACTAATACTGATTAGGAATTAATTTTATTTTTGTTTTTGGCGAGAGAGCCAAATTTAGTCCCACCGCCTACAAAACATTTTTTGAGTAGTGTAACTTCGGAACATTTTTCTTTATCTCTTTGTATTTTTTCTAAACTTTATAAATAATTAAATGAAGTTAGGAAATATTTCAAGTTTATTTATTGTTTTCACAAAAACATCTTCTTTAAACTAGTCAAATTCTTGAGCTCTAAACCACCGGCTCCACTTAAGAAAGTCAAATAATTTATTTCAGGCAAAAAGTGTTCGCTTTGTCGCAAGGTTGGGCTGATTTATACCAATTGATTCAAATCACGATTTAAATCATGACATAATTTAACTGATTTTTTTATTTAAAATCGTGATTTAAGTCAAAATTTTTTTCTTTTATTCTCTTTATTGTTCAGAGCGATATTAAAAATTAACAACATAAAATAAAAATATTCTCAAAAATAAACAGTATAGCACAACATCTTAAAAAATTAAAAAATAGGTATATTATTATAAACTTTATGTTTCTGCATTTTCGTTGTATAGTACGAATTTTTCTCTTTTTCTATGCCCATCTTGGTTCTAATTTTTAAATGTACAAAGCCAAAAGTGCTAAATATTCTTTCTACTGACGCAGATAAAGCAGTTGCGCACAGAAACTGTTTTATTATTGGCATATGTTTTGGTATTTCTGGTTTATCCTTTTCTAATAACGACCGGTCTATTCCGTTTACGTTAGAGGTACCTAAAAACAAGACGCGACCGGAGTTTTCTGGTAAGAAAGTTTGCTCTGATAAATATTTCAGCTGTCGATTGAATCCCTATTTTTTAGACTACTAACAATAAAATAATTTTTAAAAAGCGAATTGGTATTTTTTGTTAATATAAAATATAAAATAAAAGAAAAGAATAAAAATTCCTGATTTTTTGAGAAAAAAATGATTTTTGATTTTTAAAATAAAAATCAAAATTTGCCCAACCCTGCTTTATCGTCACCCAATCGTCGAGTTAAGGTTTAACGCAATCACAATTTATACGCTCATATCTAAACACGGCTTAATGTGTCAAAGTCAAAATGTCAGATGCTGAAGTAAACAATATTTTGGTAGCCACTGTGTTTTTAATTTGATTCATATGCATAATGACCTTTGGACCCGCACGTTAAGAGCGATTCCGACTATAGACCTATTTCTCAAATAAGTGTATTTTCAAAGATTATTAAAATTTTTATTAAAAGAAGATTGATGTCGATTTTTTTTAACAACAGTAGCACATTTAGTGCGGCTTTTGATCCGATTAATTATTTATCAGACAGTCCTGATAATGAAACTATCGCTGCTGCGGTATTTGTGGATCTGAGAAAGGCATTTGATCTAGTCGATCATGATTTACTGATTGAGAAACTTGAGAGAATGGGTGTTAGAGGTGTTGCCAAATCGTAGGCAGTACCTACTTCAGAATAAAAGACTATAGAACTGATTTTAACGTTTTCTAAAGATGAAAAACGAAAATTGTGTGCCACTTTAGCTTAAAATCAAGAGTTGTGTGCAAAATGGTGGGAAAGTAAAGAATTATTAAAGTTGATCAAAAATGATTTTCAACTTTAATGATGGGCATCTCGAAAACAAAACGTTTTTGAAAAAAAATCTTTCAGATTTGCGATCAGCGCCCCAAAAATCCCGCATTGAAAATTTTGTCAGTTGCGTCCATTTTCGAGACAATTACCTTGTAATGATAAGAGTTTCCCAACAAGTACTTTAGAATTTGGGCTCTTTATAAAATTTTATTTTGTTAAACAGAACAATTAAAGTTATTCTTTAGAAATAATTATGCCTGTATATATATTCTTTGCTATTATTCCTGATAACTATTCTCTTGGTAAATCTTTAAATAACATTTAGAGCACAATTGTGGCTTAGATTGATCACTAACTTGATGGATGTAGTTTTTTAGTTTGCCAATCATCTGTGTTGCATGGACGTTTTCTTTACCAAAATCTAAAGTCTAAAGGCGTCATATTAAATAGTCTTGACGGTCGTATCGAGCAAAGTTTTGCCCTGTGGCACGCTATCTTGCTTAAAAAAACTATCGTTACCCCAATTTAGAAACCTCGTATCTTCATAATCAAAAATAATACAGAAGATAAGAAAAACTTTTTATATTATCCTATAACCTGGAATTTTTATTAATTTGTTTCTAAATACTTAAAATATATCCTGGACAAAAAAAACAAAACAAACAAACAGGATTTTTGACAGATTTTAATGATTTTTGAGTTACCCTTTCATTAGGATTATTATTTAATATGAAGATTGCAAAAAGTTTTATAGGATTGGGTGTTATACAGGGGAGAGTCACATGTTGTATTTTGGCCAAATGTTCGAACACCATGTGGGAATAATTTAACGTCAAAAATTTGTATACCAGTGTATTGGATTTTAAAGCCCCATCTTTTCTTAACATTTTCTTTTTTATTTTTATTGGGATCTTTATTCTAAAAAAAATAATTATAATGGTCGTAATATACGGTTATTGCGAACATATTGCGGAAAACTTAAGATTTTGATGGCTATATTTCTAAAATTAGTAAAGATAACTAAAAGTTGAAAAATGTTGCATTTTTAAAGGTCTTCAAAATATATTTTTATTGGTGATATATAATACAGGGCGTATTTTTGGAATTTTACTTTTTGTCGTATTCTGTATATCTTAAGAAAATCTGACCATTTATTAGGAAACTACGAAATCAACCATTATTTTTATTGGTTTTTATCATCACAAGTAAAAATTTTAAAGGATATATAAAATTAAAACTTTACACCCAAATTTCATAGTCTTATTTAAAAATTTGTATTTTCTTTTAGAATGGAGATACTGATATAAATAAAAAAAAGAAGGTGTTAAGAAAAATTTGGCTTTTAAATTCAATACACCATAAACGTAAAAAATTGTGACGATAAACTATTTCACAGGGTGTTCGAAAATTTGGGCAAAATAATGCAACATTTTGCTCTTTTCTGTATAATACCTAATTCTATGAAACTTTTTGCAATCCCCCAAAAATTATCTTGATAAAGGGATCTACAACAAAACCAAAAAAAAAATCAAAATCTGTCTAGAAACTAAAAAGTTATTTAGGATTATATTTTGTTTGTCTGGTTTTTTTTGTCTAGGACTGATTATGACTGGAGTTCGTCTACTGTCAAGGTAGCGGATGGTAAAAAAGCTCGGTCTTTATATATTCTTGAGTTACGAAGTTTGCAAATCAAGGTAACGATATTGACGGAATTCATATTCTTTAATTGAAGCATAGCCTTTTTAAACTTATGAGCCGTGAAGTAAGAAAGACAACGTAGCAAACAACACTGTACAGTAGGAATATTAAATTGAGTTCCTAATAGAATACATGCTAAATATAATTAATTTTTTAAGTGTTTTAAACAAAATATAAGTATTTATTTTTTAGAATGTTTTAGACAACATATAGGTATAATTTAAAATACTATAGTTGCCCTAAAAGCAATAATGTGTCTGCAAAACTTATCAGAAACGTTTTTGCCTTATACAAATTTGTTGAAAAGGATTTAAAAATTTCAAGTTGTTAGGACTTTTACTACCACTCTTTATGCATTTTTTGCGAACAGACCAATGCAACATTTTACATTTAACTAAACATTTTTATTTAGTAATATTTGCAATACTTAAAATGAATTGAAAGCATGTGTGTTTAGTTATAAATATAAAAGCTTAATTTGTATCACATTAGATGCACTTTAAAATAACAAACGCTTTAAATTTGGTTTTCCACTATAGTTACCCTAAAACCGCTTTAAGTAAATAACTTTCAGAATATCTATATGAATAATATTTTTGGTGAACTTACCAGTATATTTATGCGCATTAGTTGATGTAGTCCTTAGGATAATGCTTGAGGTAAATAATTGTTTTTGGTGCACTTTACACACTATTGATATCAAATTAAACCAATTTTTTAAACACACTTAGTTAATTAGTTGCCCGTTAAATATATTTGTCCATTAACCGTATCGGTACTACTCTTACTTTTAATAAAAAAAAACACTTATCCGGTCAATAGCGCACAACCAGGCTTTTCTAATTTCATCGTCTTTGGGGAAATTAAATGTTGTCTGAAAACCCTCTGTTTTAATATAACTGGGGTAATTCGTTTTGCAGCCCGAAACGCAACACCTTCGTGGCATAATGTACGCCGTACGCACCGTCTATACGCGCACATTTAAACGTAAAAACAACGATTGACATATTGGCACTGATCCTATTTTTTAAATATAACAATGAATTACTTTTTTTTCTTTGTATAATAAATACACGCTATACGATTTAACTTTTAAAAACAGAAAAAATCTTTTAAGCAATCGTTTAAACTTGTTTCTGTTTACTTCTAAACTTTACTTGACATTCCCACTGTGCTGTGTTGCCAAATTTCCTTCTTCACGGCTCACGTTTAAGAAGGCTGTGATTTAAGCCATAAAAAGCCTTTAAGAATACTTGCGATAGGATTAATCATTATTGTGCCAAAATGTTACTCAAAATTTTACTAGCACCCAAAAATCTCTAATATTATTGGTTTTTAGAACTAGAATTGATCTGCAGTATGTTCCTGAATCATTATACGTCGACGGCCAACCAAGGCCCAAATTTATAGCACCGATAACTAAAAAACAAAGAAGAATAATGGAAAAAAATCGGCCATATACTTACAAGACATTCTGCAAGTATGGAACTGTTAAAATGGCCGATCCTATTCCTGCAAAAAAGTGGATACCAGGGTATGAGCAGGAAGTATTAATAATAAATCTGATTTAGGAAAAAGTTGCGCTGTTGCGTGGACAAAATATGGTACCTATAGTACCTATAATTTTTCTGAAAGCAATGCCACAAAGTAAACAAAATTCATAGTGTAAACAAACCCTTTTGTTAACAATGACTTATTTCATTAAAAAATACCTGACAGGTTTTTCATGACACGAGTTAGGTTTTATGGCAGGACAGAGGGACCTGTTATAGCGATGTTTTTTTATTTATCTAAAAAATATGTAATTAGGGTCTGTAAACAGCTATGCGCTCTCGAAAGGTTTTGTTTACTTTAACATTTTTTGTGTACTTTTAGAATAAATTATTTTAAGACCCAATTATATCTGAAAGGTTTTGGACATAAAGATTTTATAAATAATGTCGGCACCGTTGCCGGATTTACCAGTTTTGTGAGACTCGTTAAATAAAATACCGTATTTATTTTATTTGAAATACCTAAATTGCGCAAGCCAAATTTAATAAAATCCTAATTTTTTTAAATTCTTCTTCTACTAGTTGTAAAGATATGACAGCATCCCACTTTTGGTTAAAAATGCAAATACGCTCAAAAATTAATTAAAACCGCTTAAGTTGCGTTTAAAAGATTTACAATTTGGAGGTTTTTGTAAAAGTATTTTTTATCTTTTTGACATTCCACGAAGGCATATGCCTAAATACCAGAGTACCGTGGGTGTCGGGTGATTAGATGTTTAACCCATCGTTCTCACTGTTCCGTCAACGTTGTCCAAGCACTGAAACATGCAGTTGTGCATTTCACAGCACCTTTTAGACAACGCGGTAGTGCTAATACCGCCTTTTTTTTAAATAACTACTACCTAAATATGTCCCCCCCGCCCCGCTGGGAATCAAACCGGCGACCTCTGGCTTCGAAGATTAAAGCTTTGTTAACTGCGTACCGGGGAGACTGCGTCACGGTGGAAACAGAAAAGTAAAATTGAACAGGGATATTGGCATTGTTGCCAGGTTTAACGATTTTGAACTAAACGTAATATTTTTGTAATTAAAATGACCCTATTTATCCTAATCGCATTAAAGTAGCCGTACCAACTTTAGTCAAATTCAAAATTTATTTTTTTTCAGTTGCCGAAATTGCATTTTCATTAGAACTTTGCAACAGTACTGATGTAACTGATTAATAAAGCATACCTTAAAAACCTTAAATACCAAGTTTTGTAAACACAGCTTTAGCGGTTCTAGAGATATTCACGCGCTAACGCAGTCATCTAAGCAACTAGTAAACACAGAGTTAAAAAAATAATAAAAATTTAATATTTTGGTTCAGATCTATTTAATTTAATAAAAATAATGGTACATTTTATTTAAAAGAATTTAAAAAATAAGTGTAGCACAAAACCGAAAAAGCTGGCAACAGTGCCGATATAACATTTCAAAACTTCATAGATACCAAATTTGGTAAATGTAGTCTTATTGGTTTTGAAAATATTTAAGAGTTGCAGTATTTTTACTAACCTAGTATATTTTTTAAATACTTAAAATGTATTAACTCTTGTGTACTATAATCCCTGGGCCAGTAATTTAATTGACTTCATAATAAGAACTAGACACTACCATATATATATATATATATATATATATATATATATATATATATATATATATAAAAGCGGCCCTTTAACCCAGTCTGTCAATGTCAAATGTTTCGGGTGTCGGACTGGGCAAACACGTCACTTTTTTTTCAAAAGTTTTTCACAATTTTTAAACATTGTGCCAAAAATCGTAATGGTTGAGTAACCCGCCTATTTTAATACCCGAAACGTGAGTTTAAGCTTAAAATATTTAAAAATTGCATGTAATACATTGGGGTAAATTTGTCTGCCCAAAAAAGTGAAGCGTTCGCCCAGTCCGACACCCGAAAAATTTGACATTGACAGGTTGGGTTAAAGCGCCGCTTTTAAAAGTGTTCTTATCATGAAGTCCATTTAATTTCTGGCCAGGGACTTCTTCTACTTCATTCTACTTACCTTTTTTACCTTTTGCCGATGTTATTTTATTTTAACATCTTCATAGTTTGAAGTCCCATCACCAGAACCTTCCAAAGCCAAAGTAACTCCTCGAAAAGTAACCCCCCACCTCCAGTTGGCTTTATCCCGATCCTCAAACCAGTGAAGAACTCGCACTGAAAAAGCCGAAGAGTGGAATTTTCATCAACGAAACAGAGCCCAAAGAACCACCAAGTGGTTATGATAGTTTTGATTTGGTGTTTAGTAGGAAACCGAGACCTGATTTGTAAGTAAATGTAAAATAGTAATTTATGTAACAAGTGCATAAAGTGATGTTTTTTTACGAATAGGAGATTTGACAGCACAAGCCGTTAGGCTGGTGCGGCAATCCCATGAGTAAAAAAGACACTTTAAGCATGTGTTACATACTATATTTTTTCCACGACCGTATAAAAATCTCCCAAAATTTCATTTCATACATGTTTTATTTATCTAAACTTATGAATTTTAATTTTTGGAGCACAGCCATTATATTGCAACAAGAAATCATAGCCTCCTTATTTTTAAAAGACAATTATCCTCTACATTATTATGCACTTATAATTTATTTTTTAAATTGTACGTACCTACTTTTTGCAGAAATAATACTAAAACATTACACACACAAAATTCCTTTTTAAATTTCTTAGTCATCCAAATTCATTATTACTATTAATTTTCAATAATTTCTATTAGATTTACTTGCAAACTGTCAAATTTTAAAACTAGTGACACATGAACTTACAGAAATAATGACCAAATCAAAGGTAACTTGACCGTTTGGTTCAGTTGATGTCGCGTTTACTGTTAGATTGCATAAATTGATATTAAAGTAATTGTAGTAGGCATTGAAACAAAACACTTATTCAAAGTGTGAAAAAAGCTTCGAAGTGTTAAAAGGTTACTTTTTTTAACACTTCATGTAGTGTACTTGAATGGAGTACTTTAACTTCATGTTAACGCTTAAAAAAACAGCATTTTTTGAACTGTCGTGAAAAACATATATTAACGCGTGTTGAAATATTTAATTTCGATTATTGGTGTTATTGAAAATCAATCATATGTGTTATTTTTCTTTTATACAGGGTACTATATTTTGACACATTTTGATTTCGAATAACTTTATAATAAACTAATTCATTACGATTTGTTTCTCGCAGAAATTTAAGTTCTTCTTAAAGTTACACTCATGGACAAAATTATCGCATATGCTTATCGTCAGCCTAATTGTAAAACCACCTAACTCCAGTTTGAATAAAACAGGCAATGCCATTTTTAGCCTTATTAGATAAGGCTTAAGATGACATTAAAATCCTAATTTTTTATTAAAACTGGAGCTAGGTGTTTTTACAATTAATGTGACGATATGGACAATCATTAGATATTTATTTTTTCAGTAGTATACGAGGTATCTAAAAAATATGAATTTTGTTTAAAAGAAGTACTTTTATTTTAAAAAATATTGAATATTATTGTAAAGAAACAATTTTTACAAAGAAAATAACTCTTTAATATGCAAACTCGTTCATTTGCGGAAATAGGTTTTTTTTTTAAATAAAATGATGATAATATAAATTTGTACATTTACAAATACTTAATTTACAATGTAATATCTAAAGAAAACTTAAGAACTTTCAGAACAGTGAAAAGTCACTGAAACGCTTCGTTGTCGCATAAAAAAATTAAAGAAACATTTTTTTCTTGGAAATAATCGAGTTTGCGTATTTAAAATTTATTTTTATTTTTAAACGTTTTTCCTTAATAATAATTTTCGATATTTTCAAAAATAAGGATTCTGTCTTCATGAACATTTTTTTTTAGATACCTCCTATACTACTGAAAAAATAATTATCCAATGATTGCATTTTAGGTTTTAGATCATGCAGATCTTTTATAAAGAATATATTTTTTTTTTGTAAAATTATTAATAAAAAGTTTACCATATGTAGAGAACTTAGGCGGACACACTGTATATATTATATCCTTGCCATTTGGTTGTGACATTACGTTACCCCAAACAAAATGGCGGAATTTTTATGTAGACAGCTTGGTAATTTTAAATGAAACAACATTTATATTTTTCTTCCTAAAAATCAATCTTTTATTTTAAAAAATAGTGGATTTATTTATTTATAAAAAAATACTTTAACCGTTTTAAAGTTATTCCAAATCCAAAAACACTTAACTTATTTTTTTCAACCACTTTCCGGGCGGGTAAAACAAAATCTTCTTTATTTTTCGTTTATAGACACTTTATAGTTAACTATGTCAAAAAAAAAAAAAAAAAAAAAAATGCAAATACATGAATTTGTTAAATAGCTATATTTTTTTAATTAAAATTATCATGCCTTAAGTTTTATCCACCCTTATGTCATCTAAAGAAAAAAATGATGGGGACCATTATGATGTAGAATTTTTAGCTCTACAACTTTCGTAAAGAACTTTATCTCCAACCGTTTTAAAATGATTCTAATAAAACACAATTATTACCTTTTTTAGCCCCTTTCCAAAGGGGGAAACAAAATATCTTCTTTACTTCGTTTTTGGACACTCTAAAGTTAATTATGTCAAAAAGAAATGCAAATACATGAAGTTGTCAAATAGTAGTAGATTTTTTTAAATTGAAATTATCACCTCTTAAGTTTTAGCAACCTAATGTCATCTGGGGAAAAATGATGAAAACCATTTCGATGTAAAATTTTTAGTTCTAAAACTTTTGTTAGGATTTTTTTCTCTAACATCAACCGTTTTAAATTAATTCCACAAAAACTCTTGTATACTTTGTTTATAGACACTTTATAGGTAATTATGACAAAAAAAATGCAAATACATGAATTTGTTAAATATGTAGTTATAATTTTTTTAATTAAAATTATCATCCCTTAAGTTTTATCCACCCTTATGTCATCTAAGGAAAAAATGATAAGGAATGTTTCGATGTAGAATTTTTAGCTGTAAAACTTTCGTGAAGAACTTTGTTTTCTGTCTCCAACCGTTTTAAAATAATTCCAATAAAAACACAAATATTACCTTTTTTCAGCCCCTTTCCAGGGGTTGAAACAAAATATTTTCTTCACTTCGTTTTCGGACACTCTAAAGTTAATTATGTCAAAAAGAAATGCAAATACATGAAGTTGTTAAATAGTTATAATTTTTTTTAATTAAAATTATCATCCCTTAAGTTTAATCCACCCTAATGTCATCTAGAGAAAAAAATTATAAGGGCCATTTTGATGTAGAATTTTTAGCTCTACAGCT